>CM043021.1:3182202-3250432 GCA_023690525.1 Holotrichia oblita
ATAAAATCACACTAGTACATGGTTTAAATTAATTTTTATTTATAATTAAAACGATAGATGACGTTCGTGAAAACCATTAATAATTAATAATAATAATAATACCCGTTTGTGACACATCTTAAATTAAAGTGTTAAAGAATCCAATTAAAACTACTCCCACCATCACATCACTCAGATCAAATAATAGAGAATCGGTAATGACAATCTAGATAGCGTTGATCTGATCGAAATTTATTCACGCGATCGTTATTTTCTTGTTTCAGACGAGAAGATCTCCCAATTATTCGAGAGGGTGAGCGGCGGCAGCGACGAGAGGAAAACGTTGCGTGCTATGCGGGAAATAGTCAATAACACTAGGAACCATTATTACGCTCATTTCCCGGGACAATTTTTCGATAGCGACGCCAAATCGTACAAGGTATCCCAATTATTCGAGAGAGTCGGCACGATGGACGAGAGGAGGAAATGCGTATTGTGTGGGAAAATCGTCAGTAACACTAGGAATCATTACTACGTCCATTTCCCGGGACAATACAGTTGTTCGCATTGTCCCGCTGCATATACGCGCAGCGACACCTTGTTGTTACATATGCGTACTAAACATCCGAGTGTTGCTTAGCAATTCAGATTATAAGATTGATATTTTAAATCAATTATATTTCGGTGGTACCTAATAGATGTTATTATTATTATTATATTTTCTGGGGGATAATTTTTCGAAATTTTATTGGATATATAAACAGCATGATGATCTGTTTTATTTGTTTTTTTTGTTTTATAGTAGGTCGAAATATTAAACAAAGCAAGCCGTAGTTATTTTGTTTTCTAGTCTACAATCTAGTCGCAGTTGAATCAGTTACCAAAGAGAGTCTTAATCGATTTTTGTTTTTATTTTTTGCAGAGATAATTAAATCATGCTGTATATCATCAAGGTAGGATATTTTATGATAATAGGAAACCGAAGGCTTGTTTACTATGCGTAAATTTCTACGGGTGTTGCTAAATACTGTGTCAAATTCTTACATTTGTACAGAACAACGAAACGACTCAATTACATACGCTATATAAACAGGGTTAACCGTCAAATTTAAATTTACAAATGTAATAGATAATTTGGGGTGCCAATATATATATACAGAGGTGTCCCGTCTAAAACAGATTTCTTTGCAGCTCTGTTATTCCCCGATACAACTCTACGTTTAGTCTAATAAAATAACAGGAAACTATTAATCAATTTATTCTAGGACGTGTAAACTTGTGTTTTTTTTCTTTTATAAATTTTGTCTATAGAATAAATTGACAATAAATAAACCAGGAATAAATTAATAAGAATGTAATCTCGTAAAGCTAAAGTTTCTTCTTAAACGTTGAAGTCTTCATCAAAAGCATTAATTGATTCAGCAGCTCATTTTCGTGAGCGTTAAGTGAGGCAACTAATAAAAGGACCTTAAGCAATAGAAATGCAATTTCAAACAGCCATCTTCGTGTCACGTGATCTGTTTCAAAAAAACAAAAGAAAAAAGTTATTTCTTTTTAAACAAACAAATTGCCAGCTACAAAATCGCCTAATCAAAAAGAAGACGAGCTCCAAACTAAGCTAGAACCAATCAGAAACTAAAAACCTCTTATTAAAAGCAAAAGAACAAAATTTTGAGCAATGCTGGCTCTCCTACTCCAATTATCTCTTAAAACCTGGTTTCCATACATAAAAGAATCTAAAACATAATTTTTAAATATTATCTTAACGCTATGTTATGTTAGTCAGAATCACCTCACATCTAACTCAAATCATCAAGTTGACACTGCTCAAAAGCGGTTCACGTATAATACGGCCACGCGATGACTCATCATTCTACTACCTAGTATACCTGGTTTTGACCTCTTTTTAAGCTGCTTTTGCAAACATGAGTGCGGCCGTATATAATGTCTGGTTTATACAGCGTGTCCACGTTGAGTGGTTGCGTTTGAAGCAAGATAAAATCTTATGTTCTGTTTCAAAGAAAGCCAGCCTAATTAGGAAAAAGACCTAGTAATTGGATTAAGTAATATCACTTCGCAAGCCGAAATCAGTTTTTGGAACATTTTCGACGCACAAGAGAGCTTTATTAATTGTGGCAATCAACGATAAATCTTGCTTACAACGTTCGAGCGGAAAGTCCGAAATGCCCCAAAACTCCTTTTTGCGACTGTGATGAACATAAATCTAGTAAATTACGCTCAATTAATACACTTCGCAGCTTACGATATCAATCACTGCCGTTAAAATGACGTAATAGGGCTGTAACATAATCTCGACACAATATAACATCATCTTAGTTCGAAATAAAATTAAATGGTCAAAATAACGTTATTTTGTTTGCGTGGACGCTCCGAGTAACACATTTACGTGAATATAACGTCATATTTTTGTCCGTTTTGCAGCAGATACGTCTAAAAACGTTGCAAGTACTGGAAAATGATAAATGACGTCAATATATAACATTGAGCTAACTTCAATATTCAGCGTACACATAACGTCGTAAATAACGTCATTTTTAGGTTGTAGAAGTGAACTGATAAGTCCCGGTGGTAGGAGAGGGTGGGAAGCTTCTCTAGAAATGTTTATTTATTGATTGTTTCTTTCTCGACACAATATAACGTCATCTTAGTTCGAAACGAAATTAAATCGTCAAAATAACGTAATCTTGAATGCGGGGACGCTTCAAGTAACACATTTACGTGAATATATCGTCATATTTTAGTGATTTTTGCAGCAGATACGTCGAAAAACGTTGCAAGTACCAGAAAGTGATAAATGGCGTCAATATTTAACATAGAGCTAACTTCAATATTCAGCGTAAACGTAACGTCGTAAATAACGTCATTTTTAGGTCGTAGAGGTGACCTAATAACTCCCCAGGGCGGAAGGGGGTGGAAAGCTTCTCTCGAAACGTTTATTTATTGGTTCATTCTTTCTCGACACAATATAACGTCATCTTAGGTCGAAACAAAATTAAATCGTCAAAATGTATGCGGGGACGCTTCAAGTAACACATTTACGTGAATATAACGTCATATTTTAGTGATTTTTACGGCAAACTCGACATTGCAACTACTAGAAAGTGTTTTTTTTTTCTGTCACTCGAAGGCTCTATAGGGCTATTATAGTAACAGGGTTATAAATAAATGTATTTTAGACGGGTCACCCTGTATAAATAATAAAAACAATATGTACCGTATGATCTATCATAAATGAAACCAAACTACTTCATAATTGCCAACTTAAATGATATTTAAGATTAAAATCAAGCGGTATATTATTACGTAAACACTATTTTACATTTAAAAGATTTAAAATAAATATATTATTACTGTAATTATCTAGGATGTAAGATTATTATTATTATTACTAATATATTGATTTAATTGTGGGTAAATTTAATAAGTCATTTATATCGTATTATAAGTAATACATATTTTTTAAAAAAAAGACAAATATGATATCTATCTAACGAAAAAAAAAAGGCCTGCAAACTGTTAGGTACTTATTTTAAAATTGAAATATTTTTTTATAACATTATTGTTACTTTTAATATCGATACGTACTTTTTTTTGTTTTTTTAAATTATAATTACAAACGGAAAGAATCCAGCCAAAATATATTAAATTTTAAAAATAATGCGCTAAAGAAAATTTTGTAAATAAAACTTCTTATAGTGTAGGACAAATTATACTAGATTTTCATTATAATTTGTCCACCACTGTATAACATACATTATGTGATGATACTATGCCAAATTTATAGATATTCTAGTTATTGATTTAACCGGCTTAATATTATAAAACAATGTTACCAACATACTCTTTATATGCTTATGGCAGCGAAATATTTTTAGACAGCTTATATATGATTAAGTATATTTTTTCTATATCGATTATATCTCATGGTTTGTGCAATTTTATTTAGTTTAATCTATCATTATCAGGGTACATTGTGTAAAAAAAAATAAAAAAAACAATTGAAATATTGTCACCTTAAAACGAGGCGGCAACGCTGTACATTTAATTTATTTACATTTTATTTTTATTTTTAGAATAAAATATTGTAAAAAAAATAACTTAAAATTTGTATAAAATAAATTGTACTTCGATTTATTTTCTTATTTTAATTTAATATTTCCCCATCGCTGCGTAAACGGTTTTCACGAACGTTGTCTATTTTTTTTATTTCATCATTATACAGGAATTAACACAGAATTATTTTGGAGCAGATGTAAACGGCAGTCCGCAACCATCATACAACGATATGTTCGAAGTTTCCACCATAAATTCGCTCCTGTATCGTTGTAAAACGTGCAGTAAGGAGGTCACCAACAGATGGCACCATTATCATTCTCACACGCCGCAGAGATCGTTCTGCCCGTATTGCCCGGCGACTTACAGCCGAATCGATACGCTCAGGAGCCATATGAGGACGAAACATCAATTTTTCAAACACGCTTTCTTTTAAATCCCTGAATTACCCAGAATTCGACGTCTATAATGAAAAATGATCTCTCTCCTCGTTTATTTGCTTTTTTTTTCGTTTAATATGAGTGTATTCCTGTGTGTAATCCGAACCATTAGCGTAGTTAAAACGATTTTTCTGATTTAAATCTATATTAATTTACCCCCTAGTCAAATCCGATAGCTACGCCTATGGTGACATATATTGAAATATCATTATACACGTTTTTGCTGTATTTGATGTGAAATCTCAACGTTTTAATGTAATACCCTAAACTGCTTTATGTATTTTTGTAAATAAACATTATTTATGAATAATAAAACGTAAAAAAAATTTTTAATTTAATTACAGTTCCCTTTTTTACTAACATGACGTTTCACTGAATCTAACATAACCTCATTTTTCTGAAGAGTTTGAAGGTTAATTTCAAGTTAATTCATGTGTAAACATATTTTTAAATCGACTACAATGAATACAAAAAAATATTTATTATATTTCGCACAGGAGCATCTAAATTTTAGATTCGAAGAAATCAATTCGTTATTATCGTTGCTTAAGATAGAAATGGATTTTATCGAAACACCAAATAAAACACAACCGTATTGGTTGGTTAAATTCAAATCGAAGATGATGTGAAATTATTAACTAACCGATCAGTATCGCTAAGATCTTGTATGGAGTTATGGGCTTATTCCGATACAATCGAAGATCTTCATCGTCAGATGAAACAATATCCATTGAACTGCAAGCACCGTACATGCAAGAGAATCAATCGTTTAAGATCGAAGTTGAAACGTTTTGTAAACATTTCACGCAAAAAGAAAAGTTGATAAATTAGAGGTATATCGTTTTTATTTCGATTAAAATTTTTAAACTTGAATAAATCAGGCTTTTAGTTATTTACCGGTCAAGGGTAAAGTTAAATTAAAAAACCCTGAAATTATTTTCCAATACATCGAATATTACGGCACCGATCCGAAATCACCTCCGGAAAATCCGTATATGGTATTTTTTGGATGTTGGGTATTTATATTCCGATTTAAATTAATCGAGTCATAAAATCGATTCTGTTTTTAATAGATTACAAATGGTTTACGGCAATTAATCCAAAATTTATCGTTAAAAACTAGAAAATTTATAGGGAACACAAGTATGGATCCACAATTATCATTATTGATGGCTAATCAGGCTCAAGTACAATCGAGTGATATTATTTTGGATCCTTTCGTCGGTTCTGGATCATTATTGGTTGCTGCGGCTCAATTCGGAGGTTACGTTTTGGGTACGGATATCGATTATTTGATGTTACATGCTAGAACGAGGCCTTCGAGAATCACCCAAAAGGTGACACATTTTATCGTAATTTTTAATCGACATCGTTAATGGTTGATTTTGTAAATTTAGGAGCGGGATAAAGATGAGAGCGTAAAAGCTAACATGGCGCAATATAATTTGGATCATAAATATTTAGACGTGTTAGTTAATGATTTTGCGATTCAATTTTGGAAGGACGATTTACGATTTGATGCTATAATTACTGATCGTAAGCATTTATTTATCGTTTAAAATGATATCGTTATCAAAAATTGTTTCAGCCCCTTACGGGATACGAAGCTACGGAGAAAATAGGAACTTCTAAAAGAGAATTGTACGGTTAGTGAGGAACATCTTCCGACACACATTCCAGCGAAAATCGAATACGGTTTGTCTCATTTGTATTACGATCTTTTAACATTCTCCGCTAAACATTTAAAATTGGGTGGCAAATTAGTATGTTGGTTTCCAATTTTTAGGTGTGCAACGTAATATAATTCAGTGGATGAAATTGTATTAAACAATTGTGTTTATTTTAGAGATGATTATAACGAAGACGGCTTACACCTACGAACACATGTTTAAAACTCGTTGCTAATAGTGAGCAAATTTTGAATAAACACACATCGAGACGGCTTTTAACTTACGAAAAAAATTGGAGAACCTTGTGGGGGATATTAGGAACATCGAAACAACATTATAGATTTTAGATCAAAGTATTACGATACCAGGAGGAAACCAGGAAAGAACGGAGGATGAAAAAGGCGATGGAACGACATAGAAATCGAAAAGAAACAACGAATCATAAAAAATAAGTTTATTTTAGCAAAAAAATAAATTTTAACACAATTTATTTCTTGAGTTTAACTTTCTTCCTGTAGATTTAAACTTTCTTACGCCACCTTTTAAATTAGCCCCACCTATGGGTCGAAAATCGCGATTTCTCGAATTAGTTTTATCGACACCACCTTTCTTCGCTATTCTTTTATTTATCCTAAAAGCACGGCCGACTATTTTATCACCATCACTTCTATCCAGCTTTATCCGTTTATTTTTATAATTATGAAAAGTTTTCGGTGGTCGTTTAGTTCCTGTTTTTTGTGAATTCGTAAATAAATCTGTAAATTAATTAATTAATTTAAAACGAAAATTAAAAATAAACAACTGCGAACCTCTATCGGGAGCTTCACCGACTTCCTCTTTATAATATTCAACATCGTCATCTTGCTCTTCAATTCGAGCTTCCTCGGCTGTTTTCTTCAACAATCGATCAGTTTCCGTTTCATTTTTACGCATACCTTTCAACGATTTCTCCTTCAATTCCTGTTTTATCGCTTCCTTTTTCTTCTGATTCTCATTTTGTATGCGTTTACGTTTCCATTTTAAAGTCCGTTTTAATTCACGCTTCTTCTGTATCTCCTCCTTTTCCTCCTCCGATTTAAAGATTAAATCGTGATACAACACTTCACCGTCCATTAAACCATCTTCGATCTTTATTAATTGCAGCGTTAATCGTGGACCTAATTCAGTTAGACGTACGCTGATTTCCCCTGTTCTACGTTTCCTCGGGATATAATCTTTTGTCCTAAAATGACATGAGAATTTGGATCGTCTTCCATTTAAACTTTCGACAGTAATCCAGATCTAATGTAATTAATAACAAAATTAAACAATTTATATTTTTGTTTGTTTCAAATTATCATACTTACTTCCGTTAATAGATCGGATATATCATTACACCTCGATAGATCGGGAATCTTTCCTTGCACAACCTTTTTAACCCCTTTTCGATATACCTACAGGTGCGACTTTTATATTATAATGTCGGAAATCGATTAATTTATTCGCAGGATTATAATTTAATAAAACGCATCTTCGAACTGTATTTAAGCTCGACCGTCATTAAATTAATCGTCGGGAACATATTTTGAAACATCGACGCCATCAATTTCATCTGCATACCTTCACCGCTGAAACTATTCAAAACAATCAACCTTGGGAATGTTTAAACGCCCTCTCCTCGACAACGATCTGCTTTTTAACGATGAAACGACATCCTTCGTTAACGAAAACTCATGAATCTTAAACGTTAGAGTCGGACCACGAGGTAAACGTGCTATTTTTAGATACATTCCTATTTCAGTGCGTGAAAATATACATAAATGAGTAACGTGTAACAATCCGGATACAGATACGAAATCTTTAATGGTATTCTTCTTACGTTCCTGTTATTTATATATATATATAAAAACAAAAAGGAAAAATTATGTTTAAATTAAATTTTAATTATTTATAATTTACAACCTTTAATGCGCTGGCTGTGAAGGGCTCCATAACGTTTCTAAAATCTTTAGTTAACTCTTCGACATAACCTCCCTGATACACCTTTATGAATGACGAAGGAATGGGGTGCTTTTACGTATTCTTCGGGTTCGGTGTGGACGTTGGTGTTTTTACGGACGCAACGACCTTTTCCTCGTTTTCTTTTACCCATTTTATATGATTTCAATACGATTTATAAAATTAGTTATAGGTTAGATTTAAAAACGCAGCATGTACAGTAGGAAAAATTGACGTTTCAGCAGTGTTTCCAATCTAAGATAAAATTTACTTAAATAAAAATGTGTTAAATTAATATTTATTCGTTAGATTTAATTGATTTATTTATTTAATTAATACATAATTACAATTAAATAATAGTTTTTAATAAATTAATTCTAATCTTGTCGGGGATATTCATATAAATCAATCGAAAAAATATATATTGGGGTGGTAACATTGTGAGGACGTCTTGAGAGAAATAAAGCGGGTTTTTTAAATAATTATAAATAGGAGGGATAATTTTTTTTCGTTTTAAAAGGGTTTAAATGTAAAATTGACCTCGATGGGGGAAATCATTGATATTTAAGTGTTACAAAATCGATTCTAAACATCTCTTTTGTTGATTTAAAACTACGTATTTAACCTTACATCCTTGCATTCAAAAATTTGAAACGCTTATATCCTCGATATATTTAAATGTACAGGAAAGTTAACGTGATGATTCAAAGAAAAAACTGTCTTAAAACTTTCTAAAACATACATCGATTTAAAAATGAATACCAGCATTTTTGATCTTGTTTTATGTGTTACGCGTAAGGATCACTTTTACTTGGTGATTTATTTATATCAGAGACTAATTGAGGAAGTAAATTTAATGAAAATTAGCATAATACGTTATTAGAACAAAGTACAGTTTTATATTAGAGCAATTTTAATTGTAAATGCTCCAAAGGTATTAATTATTATAATCGATACATACAGAGGTGTCCAAAAGAAATTCGACGATCGATTTAAACGATTTAGAGCAATTAGTTTAATGTTTTGAATCATTTTATAAGTGGAAATGGGGTTTTAATTAACCCCAAATTATTTTATGATTGAATTTCTTCCATTTTACAAACTTGTTTTTAATTGAAACAATTTTTTAGCTCACGTTATATACAATTACATATGTTAAGAGTTTAAGAGCATGTGAAACCGAGTTTAACCTTATTAATATCACGTATAATGGTATGATTGGCATTCGGTGGCTTTCCATCCTTAACATAAAACAACTTAACAGTAGTGCATGCATGAACAATACACATATTCTTTGTTGGGTCCCCTCTACAACCGTATTCATGCTCTGCTAATTGTTACTTCCTTCCTGTATGTGTGCCTTGTTGATTTTAATCCAATTTTACGTAGTTAAACTCGCAAAAAAAAGCATCATTTACGTATTATCCATCGTGTTTATTCAAACATTTTCTCGCATTCGCGTTTAGGTCTCCTTGAATTAACATGTTAGTTATTATTACGCATTTACTATTAGTTTACATAAGTCGTTAGTTACTTCGATGCAAACTTGCTTTTGTTTATAGTAAATTTAGCGGTAAAAAAAATGAATTAAAGTGTAAATAAAAGTTTCGTGCTTTGGTGGAAAAATGGGTGCTATCTCTTTAGTTGTTAGCAAAGCATTGTTGGCGTTTTGTAACTTCTTATTATTGGTAAGTTATAATTCAAATTGGAAATATTTTTTAATAGTGTTAAATACGCTAATTTTTTTAGGCATGCGGTTGTACGTTAGTCTCAGGGGGCTTTTAATTCTATTTGATCCTGAAAGAATCTTATTATCACGTTTGATGTCATCGGGTACCCTAACGACATTATCCCATCCCCTTCTATATTATTTAGGATTAGGTTTAGTCGTATTAGGTTCATCCTAGCAGGAACTGGAGTTTTTAGGCTGTTGGGCATCCTGTTTGCATAGTTATTACACCTTATCTTTGGTAATTTTAATAAAATTTTAATCTTAAAAAGAGGTTGGCACCGCAAAAATCATGATAAACTGTCAATGTCACTGTATCAATTTGACGTTTATTGTTTACAGTACACAACACAAATGTGCTAATACAATATTGACCTAACTTAAATGTCAATTTTTGACAACTAAACGCATACTATAAACAATGAAGTTATACAGTGTGTCTCACGCTGACTGTTCGTTAGAATTTTATGAGGTACTACCATGCAAAAATTTGCCGCAGATTATTACACGTCAAATTGATATGCGTTTCAACATTCTATCACATTCTGAACGATAGTTATAAACGTTTTCCGAAACGTCATTTAACTGTCAAAATTTTAAGAAAACAATTTTTATCTCGAGAACTAGAAATGATAGCGCGATAATGTTTTAATAAAAGATATTCAGTATGATCGCGGCAATCCAGAGATGCCAAAATATACAGGGTGTTCCATTTAAAATAACAAAATTTTCAATGCAGTCTTATGTACTAAATTAACTCTAGCGTTGCCAACTTTATTTCCTCGTTTTTCAAACATTCCTAACAATCTAATTTATATCTTTTTCTAGTATTTTGCGTTAATTATTCTAGTCCTGATAGGAGAATGCGCGATTTACGCGACAGCTTTTTGGGCTTGGCCGCAATGTTTAGGTTTGGGTTTAATCCCGGACGAACTAGGTAAATCCTGCAGAAAAAGTTACGGCATAGCTGGCGAAGAACAATTCACGGCAGCCATTGATTTAGCTCAAACTCTAGTAAGTCCCCTTATATAAAAATAAAAATTTTGGCCCTTAAAATTGTTTGATTTCAGTTTAATTGTTGTGGTGTCCAATCAGCGAATGAATACGACACATCTTTCTGGAGATTGCAGTCTTTAGGTCCATCCTTAGCTGTGCCTTTAACGTGTTGTAGATTGGAAAATGAGAAATCCCATAACGCCTACTTAGATCCACATCCTATTAATACAACATTGTGTCAAACGTTAGAAAAGGATCTGCAACAGGGATTTCGACATTTACCGGTTGGTATCTACATAATTTTTTATTTAAATCTAACGTAAATTTAATTTAAAAGGGTTGCTCACAACATCTAGAACAATGGTATAAGGAGCAATACATAATATTCCTAGCTGTAGGTCTTCTAGTCGTCCTAATCGAATTCGCAGTTTTGCTGTGTACAGTATTAGCTTGCGCCAAACTATACGGATCCGCAAAAAATACCAAAGATATCAAATCGAAGATGGAGCACGAAATGACGACGATGCCAAAGAGTTCTGTCGGTACCGCTAGTACCAGTAACTTCCAAAGATCACCGTTATCGTATAGCAACAATGTTTACACGTTAACCAACAGTTTTCGGCAAAATTATAAGCTGGTGGATAAAGCATGACGTTTAGTGAAAACGAGCTTGGCGCCACGTCATAGTTACATGTACGATTTGAAGAATGTCGAAGCCGAATCGATGCTGTGGTAAAAAATTAACGATCTGATGGAGTTTGATCCTGTTGTGAACAATGTCGTTTTGTACATAAGAATTGTAGTTATTTAATTGTATAATTTTGTCGGCAATAAACAATTTTTTTCTTAAAATGTTAAAAAGAGATTAAATTCGGCCATAATCAAAAAAAAAAGTAATTTAAAAATACTGGTTTCCCATTGGTTAGACTCCTGTCAAGTTTCTGCACCGCGTAAGCTGACATCTTTTGAAGGATCGATAAACGTCAACCAACGCTTAAACAGTATAACGAACATCTCAGAGATGGCGCCAAATTCGGGAGTTGGTCCCAAACGTTAATCCCAACTAATTTCTCTTAATTTTGATTTTAAATATTAAATAAATAATACTAACATTTAATCTGAACTAATCGTTTTAAAATTTAGGATTTATTATTGAAATTAAATTATTCTTCCATAAAATTTAGACGCTCAAACAGTACAACAAACTCTGCAGAGATGGCGCCATTTTCACGGTTGCTTAATAAACGTCAATAAAACGAATTTGTTCTTATTTTGACATGAATTTATTAAACAATCATTTAATAATTTATTATTAAAATTAAATTATTTCCTTATAAAATTGGACGCATAAGCAGTAAAATGGCTCAGAGATGGCGTTGACCGCGCGGCTGCCTAATACACGTCATTCAAATTAATTTCTTCTAATTTTGCTTTTAATTTATTAATTAAATAATATTCATATTTATTCAGAAACAATCATTTCATAATTTGGGATCTTACAATTAATCTATTCTACTGTTGAATTGAATGCTCAAACAGTACAACAAACATTTCAGAGATGGCGCTAAATCTTCAGTTGGCTCATAAACATCAATCAAACTATAATTTTTGCTAACTTTAATTTATTAATTTAATAATATTAATCTTTATGTTTAAACAATCGCTTAATAATTTGGAATTTATTGTTAATTAAATTAAATTATTTCCTCATAAAATTGGGAGGCTTAAACAGTACAGGAAATACCTCAGAGATAGCGCCATATTCGGCATTGCTTGATAAACATCAATTAAACGAATTTTTTCTTATTTTGACTTGAATTTATAATATTAATATTTATTCCTAAACAGACATTTTATTCTTTGGAATTTTATTATTAATAATAAATTATTTTTTTCCATAAAATTTGCCGCTTAAACAGTACAGCAAACACCTCAGAGATGGTGCCATTTTCATGGTTGCCTAATAACCGTCAATCAACCTAATTTGTTCCAATTTTGCTTCTAATTTATTAATGAAATAATATTAATATTTATTCCAAAACGATCACTTTATAATTTGGGATCTTATTATTACAATTAATCTATTTCCCATTGAATTGAATGTTCAAACAGTACAACAAACACTTCAGAGATGGCGGTAAATGGACGGTTGGCTGATAAATCAAAGTAATTCCTCCTAATTTTAATTTTAGTGTATTAAATAAATAACATTAATCGTTATGTTTAAACAACCATTTAGTAATTTGGGAATTTATTGCTAAAATTACATTATTTCCTTATTAATAAGTATTTATAAACATCTCAGAGATGGCGCCATTTTCGCGGTTGCTGTGATTAGTTTGATTCTAATTTATTAATTAAATAATATTAATATTTATGCTTAAACAACCATATTTATAATTTAGAATCTTAAGATTGAAATTACATTATTTCACTGCAAAATTTGACGCTCTAACAATATAGCAAACTTCTCAGAGATGGCGCTATTTACCCGCTGTCGGCTAATAAACGTCAATCAAATTAATTTCTTCTAAATTTGATTATAATAATGTTGATATTTATATTTAAAGAACTTAGGTTTTTATTGTTGAAATTAAATTATTCTTTTTACAAAAATTGGAGGTTCGGTCAGTACAATAAACACCTTGGAGATGGCGCTATATTCGCGATTACCTTATAAACATCAACAAAATTAATTTCTTTTATTTTTTTATTCAATCGGATCATTTTATAATTTAAGATTTTATTATTGAAATTAAATTAACTTAACTGTAAAATTAGACGTTTAAACAGTGCAAGGAACATGTTAAAGATGGCGCTATTTTTGCGGCCGTCCAATTGGTTGCCGGCTATCGAATTTCAGTCAACTCGATTTTAAATGTTCCCGGTGATATTCCGGAGAATTCCCACCGATTTCATCGACATTTCCCGGTTAGAAACAAGGCTACTACCTACGTTTTTAATTTCCGGTAAGTATTTACTTTAGAATTTAACATATACGTAAGTAAAAGACGTATTTAATTACGCGATAAAAACGAATATTTACGCGTATGTGTACGTCATTAAACCGAGGGGGATAGATAGAGAGAGATGCATATACACATACAGAATTAAAGATCGGCTATTACCGTACGCGTTCGCGATAACGTGAAACACGCGATGTAAGCGAGTCGCCGTGTGCTCTCGTCATTTCAGACGTGACAGGTGGCTGCACTGGAACGCTACCATAACACGTAAATATGGCTGCGATCGGTGTTTTAAGCGAAAGTCAATTATTAGAAGCGGTTCGCAAGGGAATCGTTATGAAATCCGGTTGAATTGCGCGTGTGAATCGGGTCTACGATTATGTTACATCTAAATTACCGAACGAGTATGCTAGATCGGCGATGTTTTAAACCCGAAAAGGAGCAATAACATTATTAAACGCCACATATATCAGATCCAATTCTTCGCTAGTATTTTCGCTGTTATAATTGTGTTAGATTAAGAAGATCTAATAGGACAGTTTTTTCGGAGTTCGTCAATGGTTATTCAGTGATTATAAAAGAGTCTAGCCGTACAGTTTTCATTCATAAATCGTTTCTGTGATTGTGTGTGCGTCTCGAGTTATAAAGGTTAGGTTAGTGCGAAACAACCTGTTAAGAAAAGTACACTGAACTTCCAAGCGTAATGTTTACGTTAAAAAACTGAAATCTTAACACGATTTTCGCGAGTTCCCCCACGATTTTCCCCGAATATTTACATCCGACCACGACAATATAAAGTATTCCTATTGGAAAAAAATCGAGAAAATGGGAAACGAAGCGAAAATGCACATGGATATCTGCGGATAAATTTTAATAAACCAGTACTTATAATTTGATTAAAAAAAATGTGCTAAAATAATTTAAATAAATCCGAACGAATCGTTTTTAAAAACCGTCTTCATCTTCAAACGTAATGCTAACAGTATACAGCTCGATCCAATAGAAAAGTGACAGAATATATTTCCGATGTGAAATGTGATGTGTAGAAGTTAGTCCAGACACGCTGGAGCGCGCTAGCTCTGGCCCGGGGGTTGTCTTGAGGGTGGAGGACTGCACCCTCCCAACCCCCGGGACTGTCGCCCCTGCATCCAGAAGTGATCACCCCGAAACGTCAGGCTGTCGTAGACAGGTGCGTTCGCTTTTTTTTTTTTTTTTTCCACCATCTTCTTGCGTTCAACCAACACACAGCGCCGTCTGATTTATTTATTTTACCCCTACATTATATTAGGCGGGATCCGTTCGGGGTTTTAGGGGCTGTTTTAAAAAGGGAAGACAAATTTTTTCTCTGATTCAGTCGGAAAGAGGTGAATGTGTTGTTTTGAATCGTATTATTATTATGTATTAAGGTATTTTTGACGTTGACATTGACGTTGACGTTTTATTACTTGTTGCTATATTCATACAGGTGTGTATAGACAATTTAAGATAATTTTCACAATTGAACGGCCGCCATTTTGAAATGGAGCGACAGAATCGCATAAAAATCTAGGAACATACTAAGTGAAGCAAGACCTTTCAAATGATGTATCGCATACCATATTTATAATGTCATTAAAAAAAAATTCGACGACGTCATATTTTTGACAGATGTCAATTTAAAAAAAACAAAATAATTTTATCAAAATGTGGGAAACTTAAAAAGCTAAATTGACGTATTCGAGCGTTTTCCATAAAACTTGAAGGCTACCAAATTATTAGGGTTAGTCCATACTTTTTTTCCACACTGTATATATACAGGGATTCTTCTGTAACTCTGTAGCTGTAAATTTAACAAAAAAATGTTTTTAATAAAAGTTGTCTAGAATCATGTGGGGCAAGTAAGGAAAATATTTTTAGCTCTACAGGGTGTTCCATTTCCCGGGGGCGCTACACAACTTTGTTATTTTAAATGGAACACCATATATATTATTACATTTTTGGATTCCTCGGTTAATTTTAGGTAGAATTTATTAACTAGATACGGTGCATAAAACTGACCGTTTTCGAGATATTGAGAAATTACGATTTCAGCTCTCTCAATGAGGCTAAATAGCATATAAACCGTAAAAGTTAGAAACCTGCGGTTTTGAAGGTTCGTTTTGACATGAATTACTCTATCTTTTCATTATTGAACAAAATGTGTAGGTTATTCGTACTCGGAAATACTGAGACCTACATTTAATGCAAAATTGAGTGTCCCTTTGATTGGTATAAGGTTGTCTAAAGTCCAAAAAATCGCTATGTACGTAATCGCTTAATTGGGACACCCTGTATATATCTATAGTCTTGAAAATTCAAACAAATTATGACGGTAATGTCTATAGATTGTAAAGACTTTAATGAATGCTAAATCGATCAAACTAAACAATATTTTAAAACCCGAATTTACGCAATCGTCGCATTTTGTTTTCTACTAAAATGATCCTTCTGAAAGCTCGAAACCAGTCTTTAATTTTTGGGTGAAAGTTACCAGTTAATTTTTATTTGACCTTGAAGTGACATCTTATAGAAGAAGAAATGTATTTTTTGTTTAATATTTAGAACACAACTTTATATGTGACATTTCATTTTGACATTCCAATTACCGAACACCCTGAATATTACTTCCAAGATACATATACATCGGTATCAATTTCGAACAATGGTTTGATGTCTGAGATTTCATTTATTATTCCTTCATTTTTGAGGTTAACGGTTGATAAGGAAGACCTATAAACCCCCTCGAAACATGTGTCCCGAATTAATTAATTAATTAATTAATTAAAGCTTGTGATGTTTGGTGTTGCCGATTACAGGTTGTCTCGTTTAAATTTCCGGTGTTGTGAAGCCAAAACATGGTCACAAATTATTATATACGGTCAATCCGTTAGCTACATATACAGGGTGTCCATAAATATGTGGGCAATATCTCATAGATACATAAAGTTCATGTAAAAATAACACTGTATGTCTATATGTCTTTTGTGTGTAGGTTTTTTACTCACCAATAAGTGTTTTACGATTCTTTGTCCCGAAAAAAAAATATATAAATTTTTCTAGTTCCCCCCTTTTAAAAGTTTGTCAAAATGAAAGCCTTTCCTATGGATGCCTCACCAAATAAGAGAATTGCAACATTGTTCCAAAATTTTACTACAAATAGTTCATTAAATAATTGAGAAAATCCGTTACCATTTTACTACGAATAGCTCATGAAATAATCAAGAAAATCGATATTTTTCTTAAAGTTTTTTAAATCTAACTTTGACATTTGTATCAAGTTTTTTCTAGACAATCTTAAGACTGTTCCAACATTTTATCAGTTTACTACGAATAGTTCTTGAAATAATCAAAAAATCGATATTTTCTTAATCCCCCTTTTTCAAAATCTTAGTTTTGACATTTGTTTTTTCTAGACAATCTTAAGACTGTTCCAACATTTTATCAGTTTACTACGAATAGTTCTTGAAATAATCAAGAAAATCGACATTTTCTTAATCCCCCTTTTTGAAATCTAACTTTTCATTTTTAAAGTTTTTGAGACAATCTTAAGACTGTTCCAACATTTTATCAGTTTACTACGAATAGTTCTTGAAATAATCAAGAAAATCGACATTTTCTTAATCCCCCTTTTTAAAATCTAACTTTTGACATTTTTATCAAGTTTTTTCTAGACAATCTTAAGACTGTTCCAACATTTTATCAGTTTACTACGAATAATTCTTGAAATAATCAAGAAAATCGACATTTTCTTAATCCCCCCTTTTTTTAAATCTAACTTTTGACATTTGTACCAAGTTTTTTCTAGACAATCTTAAGACTGTTCCAACATTTTATCAGTTTACTACGAATAGTTCATGAAATAATCAAGAAAATCGATATTTTCTTAATCCCCCTTTTTTCAAAATCTTAGTTTTGACATTCGCACCAAGTTTTTTCTAGACAATCTTAAGACTGTTCCAACATTTTATCAGTTTAATACGAATAGTTCATGAAATAATCAAGAAAATCGATATTTTCTTAATCCCCCCTTTTTAAATCTAACTTTTGACATTTTTACTAATATTTTACCAGTTTAATAAAAAAATTAAATAAAAATAAAAATTGCAATGAAATAGTTTTCGAAATCTAAACGTTATTTTAGAGGAACTTCAATTAGTATTTACTGCTATAACGAAGTGTAGTCGTTTTTTGAAATTTTTCGACTTTTTCGAAAATATTTTTGAATTTTCGTCGCGGTGCTTAATCTCATCTACCGTCGCCATTTTTTGAGCAAAAATTCTGAAATTCAGGTTATAGATAAAAGAAATCATGACGTTTCTGTTACTGTTCTTAGAATTTGTGCATTAGATACAGGGTGTTCAAAATTTAAGTGCCAGTTTTTGAAGTACAACTTAAGATTATTAAAACTAAATTATTGTCAATTCAAAATAGTCCCCTTTTAAGGACAGAGTGCTAGACTACTATACTGATGCGAACCACAAGAATAATAACTCCTCATCGAATCAAAGAGATTGCCAGCAATGATTTATTATGTACAATTCTTTATTTAAATTTGGGCCTAAACTTTTGCCCAACAGTATATGTATGTACTTACATCCTTTATCGATGAGTATATACTACGAATAGCAGTTGCAATCATACTCTAAAATTCCATTATCAATGTTTTGTTATACTTTGTCGTTTTGTACGTACGCTTACATGGTGGCATTGCTTGGAAACACTATCTTTATTTGCATACGAAATCATATGTATCTTATACATTGCTCGACGTATACGTACGGAGAATACACTTTATTTTCTGACATTATTTCATTTTCTTATCGGCGAACTCACGTTTCAACACAAGTCAGTAGAAATCGAACGTCATATGTACAATATTTATTACATTGTATACTTTATATATATACATATTTTGATGATAAAATATAAAAAAGAATGTCTAAACGGGAAAGCTGCAATATCTAGAGTGCCGTTGCATCTCGTTATAAACCAACAACATCTAGTCTAGAGAGAACTAAGAAAAGAAGAGATAATGATAATGCATGAAGGTAGTCGGTTCCCGCGTTCTAGAAAATATCTCTTCGGCCTGGCCGCAAATGCTCCACTTTTACATGGCGAAAACTGTTAGCTATTCTTTTCTCTTAAAAGAGGAGGATCTAACGGACATCGATTCCGATAGATAATCTATAATATGCACTTGAAATCTAGATAAAAATATGTAGGTACGAACCGATATTATCCTCGTTGGTGTGTTGTTATTATTGTTATTGCCGTTTCGATATTGTTTTATTTAAATTAAAAACAAAATGTTATGCGTTTTGTAGATTACATTCTTCGTTTACAATACAACCGGTTTCGATTTGTTTTTCTTGAATTTTGCTGATGATGTATTGTTCGTTTCGAAAACATATTAATATTACTTACCATGTGTGCCAATTAAAATAATCAAACGTTATTAATTAAAAATTTCAGATCTTTCGAAAATTCCACCTTATATACTGCAAAACGTTAAGCGAATTCTGTATAGGTATTGTCAATTTTTTTTCAATTATTTCATGGGAGAAGGTCTAAAGTTTGGAAGAATATATAGAACAGTCGAAAATTCTATTAAAAAAAAAAACGAGGAAGAGAAGGCAAAATTTCGATTGTCTCAATTATTTTTGGAGAGGGGGAGGGGGGAGAGGGCGGGCAATGTTATTTGGTAACAAATGTGAAGGAGAGGTTAGATTTTCAAGAAGGGGGGATTAACGTAATTTCGATTTTCTCTCAATTATTTGATGAACTATTCGTAGTAAACTGGTAAAATATTGGAACAATTTTAAGATTGTTTAGAAAAAACTTGGTACAAGTATCTAAAAGTTAGATTTTTAAAAAGGGGGAATTAACAAAATATCGATTTTCTGAATGATTTCATGAAATATTTGCAGTAAAATGATAAAATGTTGGAGACTGTCTAGAAAAAACTTGGTACAAGTATCTAAAAGTTAGATTTTTAAAAAGGGGGAATTAACAAAATATCGATTTTCTGAATGATTTCATGAAATATTTGCAGTAAAATGATAAAATGTTGGAACTGTCTAGAAAAAACTTGGTACAAGTGTCAAAAGTTCGATTTTTAAAAAGGGGGATTAACAAAATATCCATTTTCTGAATTATTTCATGAAATATTAGTAGTAAAATGGTAAAATGTTGGAGACTGTCTAGAAAAAACTTGGTACAAGTGTCAAAAGTTCGATTTTTAAAAAGGGGGATTAACAAAATATCGATTTTCTGAATGATTTCATGAAATATTTGCAGTAAAATGATAAAATGTTGGAGACTGTCTAGAAAAAACTTGGTACAAGTGTCAAAAGTTCGATTTTTAAAAAGGGGGATTAACAAAATATCCATTTTCTGAATTATTTCATGAAATATTAGTAGTAAAATGGTAAAATGTTGGAGACTGTCTAGAAAAACTTGGTACAAGTGTCAAAAGTTCGATTTTTAAAAAGGGGGATTAACAAAATATCCATTTTCTGAATTATTTCATGAAATATTAGTAGTAAAATGGTAAAATGTTGGAGACTGTCTAGAAAAAACTTGGTACAAGTGTCAAAAGTTCGATTTTTAAAAAGGGGGATTAACAAAATATCGATTTTCTGAATGATTTCATGAAATATTTGCAGTAAAATGATAAAATGTTGGAGACTGTCTAGAAAAAACTTGGTACAAGTGTCAAAAGTTCGATTTTTAAAAAGGGGGATTAACAAAATATCCATTTTCTGAACTATTTCATGAAATATTAGTAGTAAAATGGTAAAATGTTGGAGACTGTCTAGAAAAAACTTGGTACAAGTGTCAAAAGTTCGATTTTTAAAAAGGGGGGATTAACAAAATATCCATTTTCTGAACTATTTCATGAAATATTAGTAGTAAAATGGTAAAATGTTGGAGACTGTCTAGAAAAAACTTGGTACAAGTGTCAAAAGTTCGATTTTTAAAAAGGGGGGATTAACAAAATATCCATTTTCTGAATTATTTCATGAAATATTAGTAGTAAAATGGTAAAATGTTGGAGACTGTCTAGAAAAAACTTGGTACAAGTGTCAAAAGTTCGATTTTTAAAAAGGGGGGATTAACAAAATATCGATTTTCTGAATGATTTCATGAAATATTTGCAGTAAAATGATAAAATGTTGGAGACTGTCTAGAAAAAACTTGGTACAAGTGTCAAAAGTTCGATTTTTTTAAAAGGGGGATTAACAAAATATCCATTTTCTGAACTATTTCATGAAATATTAGTAGTAAAATGGTAAAATGTTGGAGACTGTCTAGAAAAAACTTGGTACAAGTGTCAAAAGTTCGATTTTTAAAAAGGGGGATTAACAAAATATCCATTTTCTGAATTATTTCATGAAATATTAGTAGTAAAATGGTAAAATGTTGGAGACTGTCTAGAAAAAACTTGGTACAAGTGTCAAAAGTTCGATTTTTAAAAAGGGGGGATTAACAAAATATCGATTTTCTGAATGATTTCAAAATATTTGTGTAAAATGATAAAATGTTGGAGACTGTCTAGAAAAAACTTGGTACAAGTGTCAAAAGTTCGATTTTTAAAAAGGGGGATTAACAAAATATCCATTTTCTGAATTATTTCATGAAATATTAGTAGTAAAATGGTAAAATGTTGGAGACTGTCTAGAAAAAAATTTGGTACAAGTGTCAAAAGTTCGATTTTTAAAAAGGGGGATTAACAAAATATCGATTTTCTGAATGATTTCATGAAATATTTGCAGTAAAATGATAAAATGTTGGAGACTGTCTAGAAAAAACTTGGTACAAGTGTCAAAAGTTCGATTTTTAAAAAAGGGGGATTAACAAAATATCCATTTTCTGAATTATTTCATGAAATATTAGTAGTAAAATGGTAAAATGTTGGAGACTGTCTAGAAAAAACTTGGTACAAGTGTCAAAAGTTCGATTTTTAAAAAGGGGGGATTAACAAAATATCGATTTTCTGAATGATTTCATGAAATATTTGCAGTAAAATGATAAAATGTTGGAGACTGTCTAGAAAAAACTTGGTACAAGTGTCAAAAGTTCGATTTTTAAAAAGGGGGGATTAACAAAATATCCATTTTCTGAACTATTTCATGAAATATTAGTAGTAAAATGGTAAAATGTTGGAGACTGTCTAGAAAAAACTTGGTACAAGTGTCAAAAGTTCGATTTTTAAAAAGGGGGATTAACAAAATATCCATTTTCTGAACTATTTCAAAATATTAGTAGTAAAATGGTAAAATGTTGGAGACTGTCTAGAAAAACTTGGTACAAGTGTCAAAAGTTCGATTTTTAAAAAGGGGGATTAACAAAATATCCATTTTCTGAATGATTTCATGAAATATTTGCAGTAAAATGATAAAATGTTGGAGACTGTCTAGAAAAACTTGGTACAAGTGTCAAAATTCGATTTTTAAAAAGGGGATTAACAAAATATCCATTTTCTGAACTATTTCATGAAATATTAGTAGTAAAATGGTAAAATGTTGGAGACTGTCTAGAAAAAACTTGGTACAAGTGTCAAAAGTTCGATTTTTAAAAAGGGGGATTAACAAAATATCCATTTTCTGAATGATTTCATGAAATATTTGCAGTAAAATGATAAAATGTTGGAGACTGTCTAGAAAAAACTTGGTACAAGTGTCAAAAGTTCGATTTTTTAAAAAGGGGGATTAACAAAATATCCATTTTCTGAACTATTTCATGAAATATTAGTAGTAAAATGGTAAAATGTTGGAGACTGTCTAGAAAAAACTTGGTACAAGTGTCAAAAGTTCGATTTTTAAAAAGGGGGATTAACAAAATATCCATTTTCTATTATTTCATGAAATTTAGTAGTAAAATGGTAAAATGTTGGAGACTGTCTAGAAAAAACTTGGTACAAGTGTCAAAAGTTCGATTTTTAAAAGGGGGATTAACAAAATATCGATTTTCTGAATGATTTCAAAATATTTGCAGTAAAATGATAAAATGTTGAGACTGTCTAGAAAAAACTTGGTACAAGTGTCAAAAGTTCGATTTTTAAAAAGGGGGATTAACAAAATATCCATTTTCTGAACTATTTCATGAAATATTAGTAGTAAAATGGTAAAATGTTGGAGACTGTTCTAGAAAAAACTTGGTACAAGTGTCAAAAGTTCGATTTTTAAAAAGGGGGGATTAACAAAATATCCATTTTCTGAACTATTTAATGAAATATTAGTAGTAAAATGGTAAAATGTTAGAATAATCTTAAGACTGTCTAGAAAAAAGTTGGTACAAATGTGAAAAGTTAGATTTTTAAAAAAGGGGGATTAAGAAAATATCAATTTTCTTAATTATTTCATGAACTGTTCGTAGTAAAATGGTAAAATTTTGAAACAATGCTAAAACTAACCAAAAAAAATTGGTACAAGTGTCAAAAGACGGGCAATGTTATTTGGAAACAATGAAAAATGTGAAGGAGAGGTTAACAAAATTACTGTAACTCTACATAATAGAAGGCTTATATTTTGGAGAAATTTGCAACCGTCACAGGTTAGATTTTCAAAAAGGGGGGACTATTGCAATTTCGATTTTCTCAACTATTTTATGATCTATTTGTAGTAAAATTTTGGAAAAATGTTGCAATTCTGTTATTTGGTGAGCTATTCATAGGAAAGGCGTTCATTTTGACAAACTTTTAAAAAGGGGGAAACTAGAAAAATTTTGTATTTTTTTCAATTTTATGTACCCTACAACGTATACTTAGTAGAAGAAGCACAATGTTAAAAACAACTGGAATTTTATGCAATAAATCTCAAACGATCGATTTTAAAAAAAGGGGGATACAATATTTGGTTTTTCTCAATCATTTTATGAATTAAGTATGCACAGTACTTAGGAGGCTTAAATTTCGAAAAAAAAAACTTAAAAGAATCTTTAAAAGTTTGATTTAAATAATGGGGGGGAAATTCGAAATTATGTCGAAATTCGATTTAAGGGGGGGGATTTTTGAGAGAAATTTCGATTTTGTCTGCTTTGAAAGAAGGAGCAAGAATAATTTTGTTTTTTTCTCCCTGATTATTTCGTGAGAAATTTGGCGCAACTGTAGAAAGGTCGATTTTCAAAAATGGGGGGGGACTATCAAAATTTTAATTTTCTGAATTATTTTATGAATTATATATGGTAGAAGTGTTAAATTTTGGGAGGATTATCCAAGAAACTTAGTACAACGTGGAAGAACTGTCAAAAATTCGATTTTCAAAATTTTACCGCCCTCCCTCTCGCCTCCTCCCCCTCCGCACCGGCGAAATTTTTCCAATTATTTTGTGAAATACGCATAGTAGAAAGCGTAAATTTTATTATTTAAAATCATAAACGAATTGTTAACTGTTCAAAGATTAACATTTTTGAACAATCATGCTAAGAACAAATTAGAAAGCTGGATTTCCAAAAAGGGGGGAACCAACGAGATGTCGATTTTTCTAATTATTTCGGAAATTATGCACTATAGGAGGTCCACATTTTGGATGAATATCGGACAAGCTTTAAACAATGTAGAGTAACTGTCAAATTAAAAGAAAAAAGAGGGAGAACGGAGGGGGAAGTTGAGATTAGTAAAATTTCGATTTTCAAAATTATTTTGAAAAAATCGCAACAACTTTTAAAAATTTCTATTTGTCAAAAGCAACGCGAAGGAGGGGGTGGGGTCGACTAAAATTTTTGAACAATATGAAGAACGATTGTCAAAAATGTCTTTGATTTTCAGAAAAAAAGGTGATTTTTTTGGTAAAATTTCGATTTTTTAAATTATTTTGAAAAAATCGCAACAACTTGTCAAAATTTTGATTTTTCAAAAGCAACGCGAAGGAGGAGGGTGAGGGAGACTAAAATTTTGAAACAATATAAAGAACAATCGTCAAAATTTTTTAAATTTTCAGAGAAAAGATGATTTTTCTTGGTAAAATTTCGATTTTCTAAATTATTTTGAAAAAATCGCAACAACTTGTCAAAATTTCGTTTTTTCAAAAGCAACGCGAAGGAGGGGGTGGGATAGACTAAAATTTTTGAACAATATGAAGAACGATTGTCAAAAATGTCTTTGATTTTCAGAAAAAAAAAACGTGATTTTTTTTGGTAAAATTTCGATTTTTTAAATTATTTTGAAAAAAATCGCAACAACTTGTCAAAATTTTGATTTTTCAAAAGCAACGCGAAGGAGGAGGGCGAGGGAGACTAAAATTTTGGAACAATATAAATAACAATCGTCAAAATTTTTTAAATTTTCAGAGAAAAGATGATTTTTCTTGGTAAAATTTCGATTTTCTAAATTATTTTGAAAAAATCGCAACAACTTGTCAAAATTTCGTTTTTTCAAAAGCAACGCGAAGGAGGGGCGGGGTAGATAAAATTTCTGAACAATCTGAAGAACGATTGTCAAAAATGTCTGATTGTCAGATTGATTTTTTTTGGTAAAATTTCGATTTTTTAAATTATTTTGAAAAAATCGCAACAACTTGTCAAAATTTTGATTTTTCAAAAGCAACGCGAAGGAGGAGGGCGAGGGAGACTAAAATTTTGGAACAATATAAATAACAATCGTCAAAATTTTTTAAATTTTCAGAGAAAAGATGATTTTTCTTGGTAAAATTTCGATTTTCTAAATTATTTTGAAAAAATCGCAACAACTTGTCAAAATTTCGTTTTTTCAAAAGCAACGCGAAGGAGGGGGCGGGGTAGACTAAAATTTCTGAACAATATGAAGAACGATTGTCAAAAATGTCTTTGATTTTCAGAAAAAAAGGTGATTTTTTTGGTAAAATTTCGATTTTTTAAATTATTTTGAAAAAATCGCAACAACTTGTCAAAATTTTGATTTTTCAAAAGCAACGCGAAGGAGGAGGGTGAGGGAGACTAAAATTTTGAAACAATATAAAGAACAATCGTCAAAATTTTTTAAATTTTCAGAGAAAAGATGATTTTTCTTGGTAAAATTTCGATTTTCTAAATTATTTTGAAAAAATCGCAACAACTTGTCAAAATTTCGTTTTTTCAAAAGCAACGCGGAGGGGGTGGGATAGACTAAAATTTTTGAACAATATGAAGAACGATTGTCAAAAATGTCTTTGATTTTCAGAAAAAAAACGTGATTTTTTTTGGTAAAATTTCGATTTTTTAAATTATTTTGAAAAAATCGCAACAACTTGTCAAAATTTTGATTTTTCAAAAGCAACGCGAAGGAGGAGGGCGAGGGAGACTAAAATTTTGGAACAATATAAATAACAATCGTCAAAATTTTTTAAATTTTCAGAGAAAAGATGATTTTTCTTGGTAAAATTTCGATTTTCTAAATTATTTTGAAAAAATCGCAACAACTTGTCAAAATTTCGTTTTTTCAAAAGCAACGCGAAGGAGGGGGCGGGGTAGACTAAAATTTCTGAACAATATGAAGAACGATTGTCAAAAATGTCTGATTGTCAGATAAAAGGTGATTTTTTTGGTAAAATTTCGATTTTTTAAATTATTTTGAAAAAATCGCAACAACTTGTCAAAATTTTGATTTTTCAAAAGCAACGCGAAGGAGGAGGGTGAGGGAGACTAAAATTTTGGAACAATATAAAGAACAATCGTCAAAATTTTTTTAATTTTCAGAGAAAAGATGATTTTTCTTGGTAAAATTTCGATTTTCTAAATTATTTTGAAAAAATCGCAACAACTTGTCAAAATTTCGTTTTTTCAAAAGCAACGCGGAGGGGGTGGGATAGACTAAAATTTTTGAACAATATGAAGAACGATTGTCAAAAATGTCTTTGATTTTCAGAAAAAAAAACGTGATTTTTTTTGGTAAAATTTCGATTTTTTAAATTATTTTGAAAAAATCGCAACAACTTGTCAAAATTTTGATTTTTCAAAAGCAACGCGAAGGAGGAGGGCGAGGAGACTAAAATTTTGGAACAATATAAATAACAATCGTCAAAATTTTTTAAATTTTCAGAGAAAAGATGATTTTTCTTGGTAAAATTTCGATTTTCTAAATTATTTTGAAAAAAATCGCAACAACTTGTCAAAATTTCGTTTTTTCAAAAGCAACGCGAAGGAGGGGGCGGGGTAGACTAAAATTTCTGAACAATATGAAGAACGATTGTCAAAAATGTCTTTGATTTTCAGAAAAAAGGTGATTTTTTTGGTAAAATTTCGATTTTTTAAATTATTTTGAAAAAATCGCAACAACTTGTCAAAATTTTGATTTTTCAAAAGCAACGCGAAGGAGGAGGGTGAGGGAGACTAAAATTTTGAAACAATATAAAGAACAATCGTCAAAATTTTTTAAATTTTCAGAGAAAAGATGATTTTTCTTGGTAAAATTTCGATTTTCTAAATTATTTTGAAAAAATCGCAACAACTTGTCAAAATTTCGTTTTTTCAAAAGCAACGCGAAGGAGGGGGCGGGTAGACTAAAATTTCTGAACAATATGAAGAACGATTGTCAAAAATGTCTGATTGTCAGATAAAAGGTGATTTTTTTTGGTAAAATTTCGATTTTTTAAATTATTTTGAAAAAATCGCAACAACTTGTCAAAATTTTGATTTTTCAAAAGCAACGCGAAGGAGGAGGGTGAGGGAGACTAAAATTTTGGAACAATATAAAGAACAATCGTCAAAATTTTTTTAATTTTCAGAGAAAAGATGATTTTTCTTGGTAAAATTTCGATTTTCTAAATTATTTTGAAAAAATCGCAACAACTTGTCAAAATTTCGTTTTTTCAAAAGCAACGCGGAGGGGGGGATAGACTAAAATTTTTGAACAATATGAAGAACGATTGTCAAAAATGTCTTTGATTTTCAGAAAAAAAAACGTGATTTTTTTGTAAAATTTCGATTTTTAAATTATTTTGAAAAAATCGCAACAACTTGTCAAAATTTTGATTTTTCAAAAGCAACGCGAAGGAGGAGGGCGAGGGAGACTAAAATTTTGGAACAATATAAATAACAATCGTCAAAATTTTTTAAATTTTCAGAGAAAAGATGATTTTTCTTGGTAAAATTTCGATTTTCTAAATTATTTTGAAAAAATCGCAACAACTTGTCAAAATTTCGTTTTTTCAAAAGCAACGCGAAGGAGGGGGCGGGGTAGACTAAAATTTCTGAACAATATGAAGAACGATTGTCAAAAATGTCTGATTGTCAGATAAAAGGTGATTTTTTTTGGTAAAATTTCGATTTTTTAAATTATTTTGAAAAAATCGCAACAACTAGTCAAAATTTTGATTTTTCAAAAGCAACGCGAAGGAGGAGGGTGAGGGAGACTAAAATTTTGGAACAATATAAAGAACAATCGTCAAAATTTTTTTAATTTTCAGAGAAAAGATGATTTTTCTTGGTAAAATTTCGATTTTCTAAATTATTTTGAAAAAATCGCAACAACTTGTCAAAATTTCGTTTTTTTTCAAAAGCAACGCGGAGGGGGTGGGATAGACTAAAATTTTTGAACAATATGAAGAACGATTGTCAAAAATGTCTTTGATTTTCAGAAAAAAAACGTGATTTTTTTTGGTAAAATTTCGATTTTTTAAATTATTTTGAAAAAATCGCAACAACTTGTCAAAATTTTGATTTTTCAAAAAGCAACGCGAAGGAGGAGGGCGAGGGAGACTAAAATTTTGGAACAATATAAATAACAATCGTCAAAATTTTTTAAATTTTCAGAGAAAAGATGATTTTTCTTGGTAAAATTTCGATTTTCTAAATTATTTTGAAAAATCGCAACAACTTGTCAAAATTTCGTTTTTTCAAAAGCAACGCGAAGGAGGGGGCGGGGTAGACTAAAATTTTTGAACAATATGAAGAACGATTGTCAAAAATGTCTTTGATTTTCAGAAAAAAAACGTGATTTTTTTTGGTAAAATTTCGATTTTTTAAATTATTTTGAAAAAATCGCAACAACTTGTCAAAATTTTGATTTTTCAAAAGCAACGCGAAGGAGGAGGGCGAGGGAGACTAAAATTTTGGAACAATATAAATAACAATCGTCAAAATTTTTTAAATTTTCAGAGAAAAGATGATTTTTCTTGGTAAAATTTCGATTTTCTAAATTATTTTGAAAAAATCGCAACAACTTGTCAAAATTTCGTTTTTTCAAAAGCAACGCGAAGGAGGGGGCGGGGTAGACTAAAATTTCTGAACAATATGAAGAACGATTGTCAAAAATGTCTGATTGTCAGATAAAAGGTGATTTTTTTTGGTAAAATTTCGATTTTTTAAATTATTTTGAAAAAATCGCAACAACTTGTCAAAATTTTGATTTTTCAAAAGCAACGCGAAGGAGGAGGGTGAGGGAGACTAAAATTTTGGAACAATATAAAGAACAATCGTCAAAATTTTTTTTAATTTTCAGAGAAAAGATGATTTTTCTTGGTAAAATTTCGATTTTCTAAATTATTTTGAAAAAAATCGCAACAACTTGTCAAAATTTCGTTTTTTCAAAAGCAACGCGGAGGGGGTGGGATAGACTAAAATTTTTGAACAATATGAAGAACGATTGTCAAAAATGTCTTTGATTTTCAGAAAAAAAACGTGATTTTTTTTGCAAAATTTCGATTTTTTAAATTATTTTGAAAAAAATCGCAAAACTTGTCAAAATTTTGATTTTTCAAAAGCAACGCGAAGGAGGAGGGCGAGGGAGACTAAAATTTTGGAACAATATAAATAACAATCGTCAAAATTTTTTAAATTTTCAGAGAAAAGATGATTTTTCTTGGTAAAATTTCGATTTTCTAAATTATTTTGAAAAAATCGCAACAACTTGTCAAAATTTCGTTTTTTCAAAAGCAACGCGAAGGAGGGGGCGGGGTAGACTAAAATTTCTGAACAATATGAAGAACGATTGTCAAAAATGTCTGATTGTCAGATAAAAGGTGATTTTTTTTTGGTAAAATTTCGATTTTTTAAATTATTTTGAAAAAATCGCAACAACTTGTCAAAATTTTGATTTTTCAAAAGCAACGCGAAGGAGGAGGGTGAGGGAGACTAAAATTTTGGAACAATATAAAGAACAATCGTCAAAATTTTTTTAATTTTCAGAGAAAAGATGATTTTTCTTGGTAAAATTTCGATTTTCTAAATTATTTTGAAAAAATCGCAACAACTTGTCAAAATTTCGTTTTTTCAAAAGCAACGCGAAGGAGGGGGCGGGGTAGACTAAAATTTCTGAACAATATGAAGAACGATTGTCAAAAATGTCTGATTGTCAGATAAAAGGTGATTTTTTTTGGTAAAATTTCGATTTTTTAAATTATTTTGAAAAAATCGCAACAACTTGTCAAAATTTTGATTTTTCAAAAGCAACGCGAAGGAGGAGGGCGAGGGAGACTAAAATTTTGGAACAATATAAATAACAATCGTCAAAATTTTTTAAATTTTCAGAGAAAAGATGATTTTTCTTGGTAAAATTTCGATTTTCTAAATTATTTTGAAAAAATCGCAACAACTTGTCAAAATTTCGTTTTTTCAAAAGCAACGCGAAGGAGGGGCGGTAGACTAAAATTTCTGAACAATATGAAGAACGATTGTCAAAAATGTCTGATTGTCAGATAAAAGGTGATTTTTTTTGGTAAAATTTCGATTTTTTAAATTATTTTGAAAAAATCGCAACAACTTGTCAAAATTTTGATTTTTCAAAAGCAACGCGAAGGAGGAGGGTGGGCGGACTAAAATTTTGGAACAATATAAAGAACAATCGTCAAAATTTTTTTAATTTTCAGAAAAAAGATGATTTTTCTTGGTAAAATTTCGATTTTCTAAATTATTTTGAAAAAATCGCAACAACTTGTCAAAATTTCGTTTTTTCAAAAGCAACGCGAAGGAGGGGGTGGGATAGACTAAAATTTTTGAACAATATGAAGAACGATTGTCAAAAATGTCTTTGATTTTCAGAAAGAAGATGATTTTTTGGTAAAATTTCGATTTTTTAAATTATTTTAAAAAAATCGCAACAACTTGTCAAAATTTCGATTTTTCAAAAGCAACGCAAGGAGGAGGGTGGGCGGACTAAAATTTTGGAACAATATAAAAAACAATCGTCAAAATTTTTTTTGATTTTCAGAAAAAAGATGATTTTTCTTGGTAAAATTTCGATTTTCTAAATTATTTTGAAAAAATCGCAACAACTGAGTAAAAATTTCGATTTTTCAAAAGCAACGCGTAGGAGGAGGGGGGGCACTAAAATTTTGGAACAATATAAAAAACAATCGTCAAGATTTTTTTTGATTTTCAAAAAAAAAGGTGATTTTTCCTAAATATTGGTGATTTTTTAACTATTTCATGGAGGAAGGACAACTTGAAGCAACTGTTAAAGAGCAGGAGGGATGTGCGGGAGGGGAGGTGGAGAGTAAATTTAAGAGTGTGTGGGATGTGGTCGAAAACTAATTTTTTGTTTTAATTATTTCGTCGAAGATTAAGATTTTGAAACAATATTTTTATGCAAAATTGTACTCGGAAACAATGTGAAACAAACCTAAAATTTAATTTATAATAATATTTATTAATATTAAAAATAAATATTAATAAAAAATAAATTATATTCATCTTCAGTTCTGTTTGTTGCAGACTTCGACGACGAATCGAATCGTACAGGAGGAGGCAGAGCGATTGTATGCCACGATTTGATCAATCTTTCAACGGGCTGTGCGAACAAAACCTGCAAGAAACCCAACAGCTGAAACAGCGCTATTTAGACGGGAAAAACAAGAGGGTCCCCAAGACGAAGGACAAAAAGCAACAGGACTCGATTCAGAGCAGTGTGCACGTTGTAAGTAGGATAAAATCGATTTTTTTTTGTTTTTTTTTCCTTGTTTATTATTATCGTATACTTTCAAAATATTTTACAAAAATTCTTGATACGTACACCTCTATAATTGACTTAGCATAGTAGTATTTCTTTAATGGATACTGTAAATAATCTTTAATAATGTGTTTCAAGGTTGTATTATTATTACGTTGGCGTCATGAATAATTTAAAATGTAACATACACTGAACATATTCGTCTTTAATATATTATTGTTTAACGATATATAGAGATGTAGTTTTCCGTTTTATATTGGTCCCTCTTTACAAGGGATCCGAAAAAATTCTGCTCGCTAATGTTGTATAATCATGAAGTAGTTGGTGTAATGACCTCTAATAAATTTTATTGTGTCTTATTACAAGCACACGCGCACGGAATAATTGTCCAAGCTTTGTAAGGAGAACGCGTTTTCAAATTAAAACACTTCATACATATGTAAAGGTGTGCATGTTTATTCGGATTTTGGACGTTGATAATCGAAGGAAGTATAAATTATACAATTTCCTGTCCCCCCTGTCAACGTACGTTTTAATTTTCGGAATAATGTGTCGCCACCGAATAAATACTAATTAAAATGTCACAGGACGTTTTAGCATCCCCCTGTATAGTATAAATTTAAACGTGTGTGTTATAAAACAATGGAAATTTAATTTAATCTGATAAACTACAATACAAAAAGGAACATAATTACAGCTTGAATGAAACGGGGTAAACGTTATATAAGGAAGTCATAAATTTGTTTTCGGTACTTAGAAAGTTAAACATAAAAAAGAATCTCTAGAAGGCTGATTTAATCTAAAGTTTTGTTTTCGTAAATGTGTTCGACCTATTCACCTTCTTTTATTACGATCGGTTTTATATTAAATTTATTATTTCTAACATTAATAGAGAGGTGAATATAAGATTTATTAATGCGCCAGGCTGCTTCGACAAATTGCTCTCTTTAAATGCCCGATTATTACATACGCGAGTACATACATTTAAACATTTGCATTTTTCTAAACCACTAAGCGTGTAATACTCAAGCATTTTAGTCTCTGATTATCGTGCTTACAAAAACTGTACAGCTATCAGATCAAAAAGATATTAAATTTTGGAGAAACGTACAGTCTATTACAATAATAATGTCGCCACATCCTAAACTGTTATTTAGGCAATTGTTTAATATCTTCTGACACAAATCAAGTTTGTAATTATCCAATACATCCGATAAAATCGGTTGTTTAAAAAAATTCAAAGTCGTTTCTTCTTCATTATTTCGGCGACGGATGATCTGATTCTGACAGCTGTCAAATTTCCCAATTAAAGTACTAATTAAAACGGTTCTGTCAAATGTTAAACTCTAAAAATGGTTTTAGATGAACAGGTATAACTGTCAGAATATTCTGTGACAGCTGTCAAAATTTTTAAAATATTGTTTTTTTTAATTTGATGATTAAATAATAAAAATAATTCTGTCATATATCGAACTCTATTTTTTTAAAGATATTTATAAACGTAACTGTCAAAATATTTTGTGACAGCTGTCAGATTTTCATAAAATTTCGCAATTGCGGCTGTTCAAATTGATCCGACGAAATTAGTTGTTGTTTTAGAGGCTTAAGTCTTTGGAAACAGTCGAACATTTTTTGATTTTCAAAATATTTCTGTCAGCTGTCAAACTTTTTAAAATACAGGTTTTTATTTTTAATTTGATGATTATAGCGAAAATAATTCTGTCATACCTAAAACAAACTCTATTTTTTTACGCTATTTATAAACGTAACTCTTTATTATTTTGGCGACGGATGATCTGATTCTGACAGCTGTCAAATTTGCTAATTATTTTGTTTGTTCCAATACTCGTAGGCTCGTTGTCAAAACTACAAAAGCACTTTAGCTTCTTACCGTTTCGATGGATATAATAATGAATAGTAGTAGTTAAAACGGTTCTGTCAGATGTCAAACTCTAAAAGTGGTTTTATATGAACAGGTATAGACACATCGAAAAAAATCATAATTAGAGTAGGCTATGTGAATGGATTGTTACTTTAGCCACTTTCACATAATGACATTTATTCATTGACATTTAATTTGAGGTTATAATCTTTGCTTATAATAAAATATCAAATAATAAATGTCATTATGTGGTAGTGGCTAAAGCAACGATCAAAAACATTTACATAGTCTACACCAATTATGTTTTTTCGATGGCACGTTATAACTGTCAGAATGTTTTCTGACAGCTGTGAACATGTTTAAACTATTGGTTTTTCTTTTTTTAATTTGATGATTAAATAATAAAAATAATTCTGCTATATATCAAACTATTTTTTTCCGGTATATTTATAAACGTAACTGTCAAAATATTTTGTGACAGCTGTCAGATTTTTATCAAATTTAAGAAATTAGTTGTCGTTTTAGAAATTTAAGTGTTGTCAACCAGCGAAATTTTTTTGCCTGTCAAAATATTTTTGTCAGCTGTCAAAATTTTTAAGATATTGTTTTTTCATTTTAGTTTCATGATTATAGCGCAAATAATTCTGTCATATATCGAACTCTATTTTTTTACGGTATTTATAAATGTAACTGTCGAAATATTTCGTGACAGCTGTCAGATTGTTATAAAATTTCGCAATTGCGGCTGTTCAAATTCATCTGACGAAATTAGTTGTCGTTTTATTAAGTGTTGTAACCAGTCGAATCGAATATTTCTGACAGCTGTCAACATTTTAAAAATATGGTTTCTTCTTAATTTGATGATCATGGCGAAAATAATTCTGACATATATCGAATTCTATTTTTTTATAAGCGTAACTGTCGAAATATTTCGTGACAGCTGTCAGATTTTTGTAAAACTTCACAATTGTAGCTGTTCAAATTCATCCGACGAAATTAGTTGTGGTTTTAGAAGTTTAAGTGGTGTAAACCGTCGAAAATTTTTTGCTTGTCAAAATATTTCTGACAGCTGTCAAAATTTTTTACAAGTTTGTTTGTTTTCTCTTTTAATTTGATGATTAAAGTAGTACAAAATACATTATCCGACAAAATAAATTCTTACGAGTTGTCATGTTCGTTTTTCCCCTATTATGACACCTGTAATTATCGAAATATGTCTGTCACCTGTCAAATCGTAAAAATTCTTATTCTTTTACACTTTACACAACATATATCAAACACATACATCTCACACCTGTTAAATTTTTAAAACAGAACTGTTACATTGTGAAGACAACGATTTATTTAGATTTTGACATTTCTATCCGTCAAAATACATCTGACAGCTGTCAAATTATAAAAACTCAATCCTACAATTTCAGAACAATGGAATTGTTTTGTTTTGGCGAGTATACCAGTGAAAATTATGCTGCCAATTATGAAATTAGTACAAAAAAATGGTAACTTGTTTGCAGTAGTCATAGGTGTAACTGTCCAAATATTTCTGACAGCTGTCAAAATTTTTTAAACGTTTTCTTTTAATCTTACAGTCGCAGATGTTTGTAGATTTTCGAGACTTCCACCAGACTAACCATCAAAAATTCTTCCCGTTTTATTTTTTTACTATTTTGGCGACACTTTTGACACCGATTTAACGATCAAAATATATCTGACAGCTGTCAAATTGTGTGATAATCATTATCCGCCGTTTCAACGCTTATTGATGTGTGATGTGATAATTGTGGTTTCTAGTAGCTGTAAAACCATAAAACCACAGAAAATTGCGTGTCGTAATATTAAACAAAAATTCTGACAGACGTCAAATTGTGTTAATTTGCACGAAACTACTTCTAAAAACTATGAAAGTATAGTGTAGTTATTGTTTTACAACCATTGAGATATTTCCAATAGATGTCAAATTATTTTAAAAAAGATTATTTTTTGTGATGTTAGTAGGTGTAACCGGCTGTGGTGTCGTGTTCAAATAAATTTATTTCCGAAATAAAATCAAAAATATATCTATGTACGGATATTAATTAATTACCAAATAAAAAAATGGAGATCAGGATGTATTTTAAAAAATGCTCTTCTGATCTAAATTTTCGCAACACCTATTAAAAATAGGCCATTTTCCCTTACTATAATGAAAGTTTTCAACCCGATTAAATTTATTGAACATATCATTAAAATCGTTTTAAAAATTTGCAAAAATATTTTTGTGGTATTTATAATGATATCGAACGAAATTAATTCGTTTGATGTTATATAAATAATTAAATTTTGTTTTGGCTTGATTGGTTAAAATTATTTAACACGACATATTTATATTATGTGTAAATATTACATAACTAAAATATGTATGTACATATGCGTGTTAGAGGAAACTGATTAGAACACGTGCATCAAGTCGTAACATCCGAAACTTTAACGTGTAGTAGAGAGGCCCAAACTGTATCCTCCATCCTATGCGCGTGAAATTGTTCGTTAGGATTCGTTCGATTCCGTAGAATCAATGTTTGTCACTGTAATACAATCAAGTGCTTCATACCGCCGCTACTACTACATATGTACGCGATAAATGTAATCGCACTTTCGCGAGCTAGAGAAAAAAAAACAACGAAATCGTATCATCGACTAATTCAATAAAGATTGCCATCCCTGTAATTATTTCTCTTAAAATTTCATTCAAGTTTAGGATTATGCACAACGACAACAAAAACAGGAAGCCAAAGTGAAAACTCCCGAACGGACGTCATTTTTGCACCAATTCCTAACTATGTCACTTTCCAACTTGCTTGCAATCACTTTATTACGAACAAGTTGTCGTGTTGTGCACATTAAATAAGTGAATGAAATCTAAACTTTTACAGCGTTTGTTTAGTTAATTTTAATTTCAAAAAAGAATCGATTAAATCTGGCAACGACGCCAAATTGGGAATCCCCGAATCTGTGATAATATAAATCTTATTCAGCATAGAATGCAATTTACCCGCTTCAAATACGCATACAAGTCGCTAACGCTCTTAGTTAGTCTATTTTAAATTTCCTCAATCTGGTATGATGCTATGAAGGTAATCAAGTGTTGGACGACATCAGGAGCTGATCCGACGACACGGCTAGTGCCAACGATAGAGATGGAACGCTCTTCGAGCGACGGAGAGAGCGGTTGGCAACAATGGCAATGCGTAAGCCCCCCGACCAACCGACGGCTTGTATAGGTAATGTGCAGCCAGCAGCAGCAGCCGCAGTATTACCTTATGAACTCACGTTGTGTTCCAAGTTCGAATACAGCTATATGAGTTCTCTATTAGTCATATTACAGGTCGATTACATGCGCGTAATATCATTACAGGTGTGTGTAGTGATGCTTTTGTTTCCAACGCGATTAATAAACAGAATTAGAATTACTTTATCTCTTTTATCTCGGCTGTAGCGTTAGTCTTGACGAGTAATACCGCTTAGGAAATAAAATAAAAAATCTATTTGACAGTTGTCAAAAACATTGCGGATAATTTTAACCATCAAAATGACACAAAAATGACAGCTGTCAGTAATATTTTGACAGTTACTTGTGTAACATTAATCAAATCGAGCGAATTTGACCATAAAAATATTATTTCCCATCCAAACTTTACCACCCTCCTCACCATGTTATGGAGGGGGGAGGGAGAAAGACGAAATTTTTTTGACGTATATCACATACAATACGATTTGACAGTTATAACTGTCAAAATGTTACTGGCAGCTGTCATTTTTGTGTAACTTTAATGATTAAAACTGTCCGCAGTGTTTGTGACAGCTGTCAAATAGAATTTTGTCAACCCCCTCGGCCTCTCCAACATGGTGAAAATGGGTGGCGGTAAAGTTTGTAAATCTTATTCGCACAATTAATGTTTTTAAATAAGTAACTGTCAAAATATTTCTGACATTGTCAAATTGTGCACGTTTTTTTTAAGATCTGATAATTGAGAGCATCAAAATCAAATCTGACAACTGTAACATCAGTTATTTTTTGTTTTCTTATCATTCTAAACATCGTGTCCCTACCATTTTTTGACAGCTGTCAAATTGTCTACCTTGTCATTTGTAACTATCAAAATATTTTCCACAATTTCAACACTAACTACTGATTTTCTTTTGTTTTGGGGAATTATGTACATAGTTGAAATAATTCCGTCTTATATGAAACTCTATTTTTTACGGTATTTATAAACGTTACTGTCAAAAATATTTTTGACAGCTGTCAGATTTTTAAATCGCTTTTATAAAATTTTACAATTGTAGCTGTCGAAATGCGACCGACCGGTTTAGTTGTTTTAGAATTTTAAGCGGCAGTAAACCATCGAAACTCTTTTGCCCGTCAAAATATATCTGATAGCTGTCAAAATGTGGGAAACGTCATTTTCTACCGTTTCAACATTTGCAGGCGTTCGTTTTGCCGAGCGTAACAGTTAAAATAATTCTGTCAGATATCCAAACTCTGAAAAAAACAGTTATTTTTTACGGTATTTATAGATGTAACTGTCAAAATATCTCTGACAGCTGTCAGATTTTTAAATCGCTTTTATAAAATTTCACAATTATAGTTGTCGAAATGCAACTGATGAGATTAGTTGGTTTAGGATTTCAAGCGACAGTAAACCATCGAAAATTTTTTGCCGGTCAAAATATATCTGACAGCTGTCAAATTGTGAGAACCGTCAGTTTCTATCTTTTCAACGCTTGCAGGCGTTCGTTTCGGCGAGCGTAACAGTTAAAATAATTCTGTCAGATATCAAACTCTGAAAACAAACGGATATTTTTACGGTATTTATAGACGTAACTGTCAAAATATCTCTTTGAGAGCTGTCAAATTTTTGAAACGCTTTTATAACATTTCGCAATCGTAGCTGTCGAAATGTATCCGACTAAATTAGTCGTAAACCATCAAAAAAATTTTACCTGTCAAAATATATCTGACAGCTGTCAAAATTGTGATAACCGTCATCTTCTAACGTTCCAACGCTCGCAAGCGTAATATTTGTAAGACATCACTTTTTTTTGAGTTCTTCGCTAACTGTTTGCTTCTGCGAAACGTCAAATTTGACAGCTGTCAGAATTAGTCACGATTATTTGATTAACATTTATTTTGGTGATATGTTCAATAGGTTCTAGCTCTTTATAACATGGAAATCTTCGATGAGTAATGATGGGAGATTAATTAAGATTTAAAATTAACACAATCAGAAACAAAAGACGAACGCATCTACTTCTGATTTTAAATTTCATCGCGTCAAAATAAAGTTAATATTAAACGTTTTGTTTTGGCACCATTTTTAAAGACGTGAAATATATTGAACATCCCACCATTTATCGATTTTGGTGAGATGATCAGGAAATCAGAGGGAGATAAAGATTCCTGTTATGGTTAATGGAAATTGCGCGGTTTAAATTGGTCTTAAGAGGATTTAAATCAGAACGGAGATTTTCCTTTTACAAATAAAACAACATTCTTGTATATAGAAATTATTCTAGACGGGTTCTAATTGTTACGGTTCCTTCTAACGTTACCGTACACTAAGCTGGAAAAAAAAACCGTATACCTATTATTATTATTACTACATACATACATATCTATATAATACATACTTCAAAACGGTATTCGTAGATTAAGTTGCTCAATTGGCCACGGGTTTTCTATGTATGCGTCTACATATGTGTATAGTTTCTACTTAAGCGAACGCAGCAAATGTATAAATGTTTCGAGTTTTTTAAAGTCCGTGTTTGGATGTTATTCTGTAGTAATAATATTTGTGATGATTAAAATGTGTTTGTTGTTTACTGAAATGTGTGCCGAATATTTTTTTTATAGACTGTACGTAGATACACACATAGCAGCGTGTGCCGATTGCCAATGTGTAATTTGTGGTTCTTAAATAAAAGCTGATGTTTCTAAGAAAATAACAGCTACGATAGCTATTGCTGTTGATAAATGTTTTAAATCTTAGTTGCAGTTCGTAGATTGTAGTTGTTTGTTTTAATCTGTGCTATAAATGCTTAAAAAATGCAGGTAAAACGTTCTAAACGTAAAAAATTGTTTATAGCAGCTTGTTCAATAAATCGGATTGAGTTGAAAATTTGTCTTAAATTAATGTGAATTAGCGCAGTTTTAATGGGTGTTGCAAAAATTAAAATCAGAATAAAAATTTCTTAAACACATCCTGATCTTTAATTTTATAAATGGTAATTGATCAGAATGATAATCCAGATCTAATTTTGATAAAATCTTTCAGATTAATGCACTTGATCACGGCACCACACGCGATTTTTCGCTTAAATTCGCTATAAACGTTAGATCAATAAATCTAATCGAATTGAAAATTCGCCTTAAATTAAACGAATATCGCCTAGTTTAAATAAGTGTTGTCAAAATTTAGATCAGAATTCTAATATTCAAAATTTAACCTGATCTTCATTTTTTTCGTGGAAAATTAATTAAAACGATGATTTAGATTAATTTTGTTTAATTTATTAAAATTAATTAACTTGAACATTTACAGCAGCAGAAATTCCTAAAACGCACCGTCGAAGAGCACGATCCTGGAGGGGGCGGTCCCGGCAACGATGGCTACGAACCACCCGTCAAACTCCAATGCACCACCCAGCATGGTACCCACCAACCGGAAGGTCTCACCAAATTCAGCGTGGAGATCGTCCAACAGTTGGAATTCACGACGTCGGCGGCGAATTCGCAACCGCAACAAATCTCGACTAACGTTACGGTTAAAGCGCATACGAACGCCTCGGTTAAAAGTGACGTGTCCTCCCCAAACCCGCGAATAACCAATCCTCTGTCCCTAACAAGAACAATATCGTAGATGTGGGTACTTTAGTTGAGTGCGTGAAACAGGAACCCGATAACGATTTCGCGGATCTCGATCAGTGTGCCGCCGCTTTAGAGAAGGACGCTGTGGCTCATGGTGGTGCCGGTTTCGGCGCTTTTACGGACCTCATCGGTGACGATACTAACGACGATACGTTAAAAGATCTCATATCGGATATAACGAACTGTCCCGAGTTCTTGAAGGAATTCGATTTCGAGGATAAAACTGATGTGGTGAACGCTTTAAAAGTGGAAGATTTAAAAGACATATCGTCCTCGTTAGATCCCACGAATAACATCCATAGCCCACTTGGTATTAATCAAAATTATTCCCCCAATCCGGTTTACGAAAACAAAAACCGTCTAGCTTATTCGAATATCGATTTCGGTAAAACCGAATTGAGTCCAGCCGCGCAGACTTTAAAGCAAATGGCTGAACAACATCAGCATAAGAACCAGATGGGTTTGTCGTATAATCCTAACGGTCGTACACCGAATTCTAGATCTCCATATCCCGATTTCCCCTTACCAGATTACGGTAGTCCGAATTCGAATTCCCAATTCCATAAGAGTAACTCAACATTCCCACAGCCTGATATGATAAAGCAGGAGATGATGTTCCAAACAAGTGATTTCGATATGAAGCGGAAAACCGCCGCTTCCGGTATGTACAAGCAGCAGTATTCGCCTTACGGTAGTCCCGGAGCTGCCGCTAATCACGGGAGTCCCGGGTATTTACCTAGAGGAAACCCAGGAGGTGGGGCAGGACCTAACGGGAATAATTTCGGAGCTGGGACACCGCCAAGGCCGCCTAGTGGACCTGGTGGGAATAATTCCACGACCACGTTGCAAATTAATCAAGCCCAACAGTTGCATATCAGCCAGCAGAGTCACGGACATAATATCCAGGTAATTCTGATTTTTAATTTTATTTTTGGTAATTAATCCTAATTATGTCCCAAATACATATTCGATTTAATTTTTAAAATTAATTCACTTGAACATGGCACCCAACGCATTTTAAGTTAGAAAAACAAAAACAATTTACAACCACTTAAATATTAAATCCATTCCCCGCAATATCATCACCCTAAGAGCTTGTATACGAGAGAAGTCATTTCAAGTCCGGATATGTCGAGCAGTTACCGGACTCCACTAGCATGTAGAAAGCTTGCGTCCATCCAATCAATACCAACCTTAGCAGCAGGACAACCCTAGGGAGCTAAAACTCATACCTACATATGTATATACCACTCAAGCTAAGTAACCAAACGCATCTATCGAATAACGTTAATAAAAACAAAAACTTTCCCCCCATCTTGTCAATATATCCCGGATTTTATTTTATTCATTTATTTCTTTAATAAATAAATTGATCAACAAGTACATCGGAAAGGAAACAACAACAAAACAACAACGGGGGAAAAGATCTCTTGTATTAACTCTCGTGTACGCAGTCACGTACGTTCAGCGTCTTCCAGAGGGTTCCAGAAGGTGTAGATTCCCCCTCCCTTCCCCTGCAATGTACGCACCGGTATTCGCTATCAACTACGAAGCTGGTCGATCATACCGAAAACTCCGAGGGTGTAATCTTTCCCATTTAGTATTATAGTAGATAGAGAGAGGGATAAAGGAGGAGGGTTGTTGGTAAAGAGTTATTGACGTACCTAAACATATTCGTATAAAAAAAAATATTACGAATTTTAATCGATTTTAGCGACATGTTCAATAGATTTTATCGTGTTCGAAATAAGCGTTATGGTCGATGAAAATGGCCCCCTTTAAATAGGTGTTGCGAAAATTCGAATCAGAATAGGGATTTTTAAGTAACGTCCTGATCTTCATTTTTTTAACTGGTAATCCATTAATGTTAGTATCTAAATATATATTTCATTAAATTTTTTGAATTAATTTATTTGAACATTACACCAGACGCAATTTTTTGTTAAAATTTAATCTGATCGCCAAAAATCGCTTCAAACCAATAAAATTATATAAAAGACTGCAGCTAATTATACACAAAATGAATCCTAGACTTATTGGAGGACGGAACCAAGCAGACATAAATTAAAATCTATTTTAGCTACATGTTCAATAAATTTCATGGTGTTAAAAATGAACTTTATGGTGAGTGAAAAATGCATATTTTAAATTGGTGTTGAGAAAATTTAAATCAGAATCGTATTTAAAAAAAACTACGTCTTGATTTTCATTTTTTTAATTGGTAATCGATTAATATGAATGTCTAAATATATTTTTGTTATAATTTTTGGAATAAATTTATTTGAACGCAACACCAAACGTAATTTTCGGTTCAAATTTTTAATCTGATAACGTTTGATTCTAAAGAACAGCAGAAACGAGCAGACAATTGAAATCAGATTATTTTCCGAAACATTTTGTTTTGATTTTTGAATTAAATTAGTCTGAACACGGCACGACATGCAATTGTTCCTTATAATTTACTCAAGGGATATGATCGGAAGGTGTCATTTCGATTTTAGATTGAATTAAAATCGATTTTAGATTGATTTTGACGATCAATAAATTCGATCGAATCCAATTTTGCGATCAATCTCCATTTTTGCGAATCAAAAAATTGTTTATTTTAAGCTGGCGTTGAAACAATTGAAATCAGAACTCAAACCTCCTCAATTCGAGCTCAATTTTTTAATAAAAAATTGACGAAAATAGCCTGGAACACTTTGTAACAAATTTAAATTGATTTTGGTGATATGATCAATAAATTTGATGGAACCGAAAATCACCATTTTTATAAATAAAAATTGTGTATTTTAAGTTGGCGTTGAAACAATTGAAATCAGAGCTCAAACCTTCTAGATCCTAGCTCAATTTTTGTACCAAAAATTGACGAAAATCGTCTGAAACGTTTGCAAATCAAATTTAAATTGATTTTGGTGATATGATCGATAAATTTGATGGAATCGAAAATCACCATTTTTATAAATAAAAATTGCGTATTTTAGTTGGCGTTGAAACAATTGAAATCAGAACTCAAATGTCCTAGATTCGATCTCAATTTTTGTATCAAAAATTGACGAAAATCGCCTGAAATGCTTGCAAATCAAATTTAAATTGATTTTGGTGATATGATCAGTAAATTTGATCAAATCCAAAATCTCCATTTTTGTGAATCAAAATTCTGCATTTTAAACTGGCGTTAAAACAATTGAAATCAGAGCTTGAATCTTAGAGATACGAGGGTTAAATTTTTATTGTTTATTACGCAATTTTTCTAAACATCGATTTAAGCGAAATGATCAATAAATTCGATCCAAACAAAAATTTATTTTAAATGGGTGTTGGGAGAAAATTAAATCAGAATAAAATTCGTCGCAATATTAGTAGAAAAAGTAATGATCAACATATCTGATTGAGACGGGAATTTCTACAATGATGAGTAAAAATTTCATATTTTAAATTGGTGTTTGGAAAATTTAGATCAGAATGTGAATTTTCATAATACGTCCTGATTTTCAATTTTTTCATTGGTAATTATTTAAAATTATCGTTTATATATAATTTTGATAAAAATTTTAATATGAATTTACTTGAACGTGACACCAGACGCGATTATTTGTTTAAATTTATTTTGGTGACCTGTTCAATAGGTTCGATTCGGTTATAAAGTGGAGATATTTGATAAGCAATGATTTTAGATTAATTAAGATTTAAAATTTATAAAATCAGAAACAAAAGAGTAACGTAAACGATTCTGATTTTAAAATTTTTCGCGCCAAAATGGTGATAATATTAAATATATTAATTTGGTATCATTTTTAAAGACGTGAAATATATTGAACAACCTACCAATTTAAATATTCGTATCTAGACAGGTCAACGTTATAAATGCTGACCGAATATTAAAGTTAAAGTCGCTGTATAAATGGAACAAACACGTTTATGTGACTGCTCTTTTTTTGTTTCGTTGTTGTATTTCTTCATCTTCTCCGCAGGTTTTCTTTTTTTTTGTAGTTCTTCTGTCCCTGGCTTAAGTCTGACCTGAGAGATGTCTCTACTCACTGACGAATATCATAAATTATTTAAGGTATGTGAAATGAGACCGTCTAGTAGGGAGATATGTATGCATCTCCGAACGAAAATGAGTTTTGTTCGGGGAGACCGTTCACGTTTTTATCTGTGAACCTCATCTCTAGTTTACACGATTGTGTTTTTATTTTATTTTTTTAGTTTTCATATTTTTATCATCTTCGAGTTGGTACTTACAGAATTGTTTAAATGCAATTTAAATTTTATTTTTTAAACAAGTAGGCCGTGCGATCTAATTATAAATGTCAAATCGAGTATAAGTGAGAATAAGTATTGATTTTCATTGTGTAGTGTAGGTATAGGGGATATTATACAGGTGTCGTATGTTAAGTATCAATTATTCTACCATTCTAAAGATTGTGTTATTATCGTTATGTCATTGATTGAAAATGCTGTTGTATTGAGAGGCATGAATGTGTTTGTGTATAATTCGGGTGAGAATTACTACATATTTTGAAAGTATTGCAAGTTGATGACCTCCATCATGCAATGTTCTGTTAGAAATTGTAACTGCCTAGCTCCTTGCCGTCGGTGTCTCGTTATATTCTGTTATGTTATATAGAGAAGGTTAACAAACAAACGGGGCTTGTGTTGCAATTCCGGGTGTATACAGAGGTATCTGAGAAACTTTCGTTAATATCGCTTACAAATATAAATATTCTGTCTAATTGTAAGATTAGTTTTACGATGAAATCGATTTTAAAAAACAAAGAAACATATAACGGGCAGAGAGTCTTGCAATAAAATCAAGACATCGTTGTTTATAATGTACTAGAATTTTCACCGGCAATTACTTTCTATTTAACTTTCCACAATTTTATATTATACATTCTAAATTGTGTGCATATACGTCTTTAAGATTTAGTTCATGTAAAAGGTATTTAAATAAGATTTTTTTCTATTTTGCTAATATGATACTTTTACCTGTTGTTTTGTCAGGGGAAAGGAAATGTTCGGATTAGTGATTAAAAAAGAAATCAATTTTATTTCTAATAAAATATTGCGGTCAAACCGATTTTTTTCCTTTTTTTTTTAGTAGTAAATTTCGAAAAAAAGGGGGGGGGGCAAGAAGTAAGGGGAGAAGGAAAATTCTAAAAAGAAAAAATTGGGAACAATTTTAAACAACTACTTTGTAAAATCCTGAGAAAATTAAACCTCTAAAATCTAGAACAATCTTGAGCTTTTAAAATCTATAAACGATAGAAAGGGGCACACGAAAAAATATTTTTTCCATTTTGTTTTCTAACTAATTCTTAATAATTTTTATTTGAATTTAATTTATTGTTTTGTCAAACTTTGAAACAATGCAGAATCAATCTATAGAATTAGAATCTAAAACGGAGAGGATGGGTTAGTTTTTTTTTCGTTTTGTTTTTTAAAATTACGCGTTTAAAATTTCGAAAGTAGGGGAGGGGGCCGGAGGATACGAGGAAAGAGGCCGACTAACCAAAAAAAATATTTTTTTTCCTAGCAATTTTTCGTATTATAATAATATACTGACAAGCCTTAAACAATCTAAATTTTATTTTAATTTCGAAAAATCTAGGAAGAAACAGGGGGCAGAAAACTATCGAAAATCCCAAAATGATTTTTAAAATTCAAACTCGAAAAGAGGAAACAGAGGGGCCCTCCGCCCCCTAACAAATTTTTTTTTTGCGTTAATTTTGGACATTATTTCACCACCCCCTGGAATTTCAAAAAAAAAGGGGGCTATCAAAAATCCTTCTTTTGTTTTTGTTTTGCTAATAAAACCTAAGATAATAATAAAATGATTTTTAAAATTCAAACTTTCGAAAAGGTGGCGCAGAGGGAGGGGAACTAACTAATTTTTTTTGCGTTAATTTTGGCCATTATTTCACCACACCCTGGAATTTCAAAAAAAGGGGGGCAGAAAGCTATTAAAAATTCCTTCTTTTGTTTTTGTTTTGCTAATAAAACCTAAGATAATAATAAAATGATTTTTAAAATTCAAACTTTCGAAAAGATGGCGCAGAGGGAGGGGAACTAACTAATTTTTTTTGCGTTAATTTCGGCCATTATTTCACCACACCCTGGAATTTCAAAAAAAGGGGGGCAGAAAGCTATTAAAAATTCCTTCTTTTGTTTTTGTTTTGCTAATAAAACCTAAGATAATAATAAAATGATTTTTAAAATTCAAACTTTCGAAAAGATGGCGCAGAGGGAGGGGAACTAACTAATTTTTTTTTTTCGGCCATTATTTCACCACACCCTGGAATTTCAAAAAAAGGGGGCAGAAAGCTATTAAAAATTCCTTCTTTTGTTTTTGTTTTGCTAATAAAACCTAAGATAATAATAAAATGATTTTTAAAATTCAAACTTTCGAAAAGATGGCGCAGAGGGAGGGGAACTAACTAATTTTTTTTGCGTTAATTTCGGCCATTATTTCACCACACCCTGGAATTTCAAAAAAAGGGGGGCAGAAAGCTATTAAAAATTCCTTCTTTTGTTTTTGTTTTGCTAATAAAACCTAAGATAATAATAAAATGATTTTTAAAATTCAAACTTTCGAAAAGCTGGCGCACGCGGGAGCGAAGGGGGAGGAGGGGGCTAACTAATTTTTTTTGCGTTAATTTTGGACATTATTTCACCCCACCCTGGAATTTCAAAAAAAAAGGGGGGACAGAAAGCTATCAAAAATTCCTTCTTTTGTTTTTGTTTTGCTAATAAAACCTAAGATAATAATAAAATGATTTTTAAAATTCAAACTTTCGAAAAGCTGGCGCACGCGGGGGGGGGGGGGGGGCTAACTAATTTTTTTGCGTTAATTTTAGACATTATTTCACCACGCCCTAGAATTTCAAAAAAAAGGGGGGCAGAAAGCTATCAAAAATACCTTCTTTTGTTTTTGTTTTGCTAATAAAACCTAAGATAATAATAAAAGGATTTTTAAAATTCAAACTTTCGAAAATAGGACGCAGAGGGGGAGGGAAGAGGGGGCTAACTAATTTTTGTTTGCGTTAATTTTGAACATTATTTCACCACACCCTGGAATTTCGAAAATGGTGGCTTACGAAAGGAATTTTTCTGTCCCCTACACCCTCCAGAATTTTGTAAAATGGTGGGAAGGGGAAAATGACCAAAAAAAGAGTTTTTTTTTTCGTTTTTACCAAAATTCTAACAATGTATATACTTGCAATAAATTTAGAAAAATCTTGATGAACCATCTTTAATTTTTATTTAGCGGGATGGATAGAAAGAGAGAGAGAGGATGACAATACAATCTAGACCAATTTTCAAAATTCAAAATTTCGAAAATAGGTGTAGTTGGTTGGGGGCGGGAGAGCCACCTAAAAATGTTTTTTTGGGCGAGTTTTTAACGTTATTTTACTAAAACCTTGGAATTTCGAAAATTAGGGGTTGAGAAAAAAAAATTCTGTCCACCCCCTTCCCTCCAACGCCAGAATTTTTCAAAATTTTTGAATAGTGTGAAACAAAATTCTGATTAATTTTGAATGACGACGGAGGGGCGAGGGAGGGGGGGGATGACGCTTTTACCAAAACAATGTACGTACGACAAATCCAGAGAAATATGGAACATTTTTGATATCATTTCGGGGGAGGGTGGGCGAGAGGAGACTGTCTAGAAGTACGTTTTCCCCTTTAAAATTTCCAATATTTTACAAAATTTTGGATGTGAATGTGGAGCAAATTTAGGACAAATTAGTTTAAACGTTGAAAATCTAAAATTTACAAAAATGTGACGGCCGGAACCGGGAGGGAGGATGGGGGAGGGGAGAGGACGATGGAGTACGAAAAGAAAGAATTTTTTTTCTAGTATTTAATATTATCTTGAATAGAGTAAACCTTGAACAATTTGAAACAATTTTTTCGTTTTTACTGAAACAATTCACAACAAATCTAGAGACATCTGGAACATCTGTGATTTTTATTTAGAGAGCTGTCTAGAAATACATTTTTTCCCCTGTGTATTTCCTGTAGCTTCCAATAATAATATTTTACGAAATTTTGGAGAGAAGCGAAGCAAACCTAGACAGTACATTCTAGACCAATTTTCAAAATTCCAAAGTTCGAAAAGAGGTGTAGTTGGTGGTGGTTATTTTACCAAAACTTCGAAATTTCGAAAGTAAGGGTTGGGGAAAAAAGGTTTCTACCCGCCCCCATCACTCGTCCGTCACCAGAATTTTTCAAAATTCTCGAATAATCCAGAAAAATTTGGAACATTTTCGATTTTTATTTGGGGGGAGGGTGGGCGGGGGAGACTGTCTAGAAATGCGTTTTCCTCCTCCAAAAATTTCCGATAATATTTTAGAAAATTTTGGAACAATGTGGAGCAAATTTGGAACGAATTAGAACGTTTAAAAAATAATTTTTTTCCAGTATTTAATATTATCTTGCAAAATTCTGGAACGATATAGACTAAACCTTGAACAATCGGAAACAATTTAAAAAAATGGGGTTTTTTTCGTTTTTACCGAAACAATTTACAACAAATCTAGAAACATTTGGAGACCATCTGCGATTTTTATTTAGAGCGAAAAGAGTGGGGTGTCTAGAAATGCATTTTTCCCCAGATATTTATCACAAAATTTTGAGGCAAACTCAGGACAAACTAGCTCGTTTAAAATTTCAAATTTAGAAAACAATTGAATAAAATATTGAAGCTTTTTCGCTTTTATCAAAACAATGTGCAACAAAATGTGTTTTTTTTTTTTCTCGTTGTTTTCCTTATTGCTTTACATAAGTAAGTACTTTAAAAAATTTTGGAAAAATATCGAGCAAATTTAGGACAAACAACCATTAAACACAATGTTGAAGTTTGAAAATTTTTTCCATTTTGTTTTCTGACTAATTCTTAATAATTTTTATTTCAATTTAATTTATTGTTTTGTCAAACTTTGAAACAATGCAGAATCAATCTAGAATTAGAATCTAAAACGGAGGGGGTGGGTTAGTTTTTTTTTTTCGTTTTGTTTTTTAAAATTTCGAAAGTAGAGGGGGCGGGGGGTACGAGGAAAGAGGCCGACTAACCAAAAAAAATATTTTTTTTCCCAGCAATTTTTCGTATTATAATAATATACTGACAAGCCTTAAACAATTAAATTTTATTTTAATTTCGAAAAATCTAGGAAGGAACAGGGGGCAGAAATTTATCAAAAATCCCTTTTATTTTTGTTTTGCTAATAAAACCTAATATAATAACAAAATGATTTTTAAAATTCAAACTTTCGAAATAAGGGCGCAAAAGAGGAGCCCTCCGCCCCCTAACAATTTTTTTTTGCGTTAATTTTGGACATTATTTCACCACCCCCTGGAATTTAAAAAAGGGGGAGGGCAGAAAGCTATCAAAAATCCCTTCTTTTGAAAATAGGGGTTGGGGAAAAAAAGGTTTCTACCCGCCCCCATCACTCGTCCATCACCAGAACTTTTCAAAATTCTCGAATAATCCAGAAAAATTTGGAACATTTTCGATTTTTATTCGGGGGGAGGGTGGGCGAGGGAGACTGTGTAGAAATGCGTTTTCCTCCTCCAAAAATTTCCGATAATATTTTACAAAATTTTGGAACAATGTGGAGCAAATTTGGAACGAATTAGAACGTTTAAAGAAGAATTTTTTTCCAGTATTTAATATTATCTTGAAAAATTGTGGAACATAGACTAAACCTTGAACAATCTGAAACAATTTTTAACAAAATATTGAGATTTTTACCGAAACAATTTACAACAAAATCTAGAAACATCTAGACCATCTGTGATTTTTATTTAGAGCGAGAAGGGAGGGCTGTCTAGAAATGCATTTTTCCCCAGATATTTATTACAAAATTTTGAGGCAATGTAGGGCAAACTAGCTCGTTTAAAATTTCAAATTTAGAAAACAATTGAATAAAATATTGAAGCTTTTTCGCTTTTATCAAAACAATGTGCAACAAATCTAGAAAAATCGGGAACATTACAGGAGAGGGTGTCCAAAAATGTGTTTTTTTTCTCGATGTTTTCCTTATAGCTTTACATAAGTAATAGCTGCTTAAGTACTTTAAAAAATTTTGGAAAAATATCGAGCAAATTTAGGACAAACAACCATTGAAGTTTGAAAGACTGAAATGGGAGACTAATCGACGAAAGGGTTATTTATCTCTTTTTATTTTAATGTTAATTTGCAAGATTGTTGAACAAAACAAAAGAAAATGAAACAACGAATTTGGCTTGGCATGAATAGGGAGTGACCTAACAAAAAGTTTTTCCCGTGTTTTGTTTCTGTGACAATGTAGGGCAAACCCTAAATGTCATCCTGAACATTATTTTACAAAATTTTTGGAACAATTTTAAGAAGTTAAACAGCAGCAATTTCGCAATTTCTATCTTATAAATGTAGTTATGTATAAGTGAAGTTCCTTAAATGAATGAATCATAGATCGCTGTTGGTACACCTTCCTCTACAAAATATAATTTTACATTGATATATGTATGTATACCTCTCGACAATTCTTCATTGTAGATTGCGTACTTCCGGTGACGTCATTAGAAACGTATTTCGTCAGTATCCTGTGTAATCGACGAAAAAAACAATTGACATTACGTCTTGTAATTTGTTAATTTGTAATTCTTAAAAAAACAAAAAACAGTTGATAAAACGTACAACAATTGAATTGCTTACGTACTTTCTTATCGAATTTTAATAATTATAATTTTGTTGGATCTATCTTTTCGCAATACACACAGGTTCACTCTAGTCTTGGCGGTCAATGGTGTAATTGAACTTTTCCACGTAACAACTTCTGTTTTCCTGGTTCTGTAATAGATATATTTGTACCGTTAGGAGTCGATGTTTGTGTGTTTGGCTATTATATTCTTCATTCATAAAAATAATTCTACAACCTCGTCTTCTGCACATGTTATCGAAAAAATAATAAATAATCGTATATTATCGTGTTTAAAACAGATCGATATTAAAAAGTTCAGTTGCTAATTTTAATCGATTAGAAGAGAAGAAAAAAAAAGCAAAAGTCGTTTGGCATTGAATCGTTAAATCTTGTCGTCTAATTTATACAGGAGGTTACGTCACAATTAGCACATAAAATGGAAGTTTGTATATGCAAATTTCCAATTATATATGTATATATATGTATATAGAGAAGGTGAATTATGAAGACATATTTTCGACGCTCTCATAGCTACCTACGATTAAAGATTTTTTTTGAATAATTGTTGTAAAACTTGGTGTTAAGTTCTTACAATCTTTAATAATTAACTGAAAGCATAACCAATAAAAACTAAAAAGTTCCAGTTTTGCTAAACAGAGGAGCTAGTATCGAGAAACGTTTTTAAAAACTCCCTTCCTTTTCGAAATTTCAAATTTTAAAACGGTTATCCCTCCTCACGTTTCTCAAAATTTGACGTTTTAAATCGTTTCAGTTTGTTTCCAAAATTCGAAAAGTTTCGTCACATTATTCTACAATGCCGCAAAATAATATTAATTCGAAATTTTCCAATTGTTCTGAATTGTATTTTTATTAGAATTTGGCCCGCATTTCCGTCCCACCTCGCTCCCACCCCCTCTCGATGTGTTTTTTCAAAATTATTGCTACAGAAAAAAGAAACGAAAATAAGCAAAATTAGCGCTTATTTATTTCCAACTATAAAGGATACGACGTCACGCATTTCAAAGAGAAGTAGAACTTTTTTTTGCTTCCGCCCCCCTCCCAGATGGAACGTCCAGATACGTTACTTTACAAAAGCTGAAATACAGAAACCAAAATAAACCACAAAAAAAACTACAACTTTGACAGCTTGGCCTTAAGTCATGGATTGCTATCTGATTCTAATTTTTTATTTTTTTGAGTACATATTTGGAAATGTTTAGTACAAAATAAACGAGCTTAAACGGTTCTAGATTGTATTCTAAGTTTGCTCTAAATTGTTCCACAATGATGCAAAAACTTGTCCACGTCCCCCCACACCCCCCCCTCACGTTTTTCTCAAAATTTGACATTTTAAATCGTTTCAGTTTGTTTCCAAAATTTGAAAAGTTTCGTCACATTATTCCAAAATTCCGCAAAATAATATTAATTTGAAATTTACAAATTGTTCTGAATTGTTTTTTTAATTAGAATTTGACCCCCCACCCCATCCCATCTCGCTCCCCACCCACCATCGATGAGTTTTTTTTTTCGTAATTTATTGCTACAGAAAATTAAGGTTTGTCCTAAATTGTTCCAAAAACGTGTCCAGATCCCTCCACCCCTCCTCACGTTTTTCTAAAAATTTGACATTTTAAATCGTTTCACTTTGTTTCCAAAATTTCAAAATTTTCCTCACATTATTCCATAATTCCGCAAAATAATATTAATTTGAAATTTACAAACTGTTCTGAATTGTTTTTTTAATTAGAATTTGGCCCCCCACCCCATCCCACCTCGCTCCCCACCCCCTCGATGATTTTTTCGAAATTTATTGCTACAGAAAATTAAGGTTTGCCCTAAATTGTTCCAAAATGATGTAAAAAATTTGTCCACATCACCCCACACCGCTCCCCCTTACGTTTCTCAAAATTTGACATTTTAAATCGTTTCAGTTTGTTTCCAAAATTTGAAAAGTTTCGTCACATTATTCCAAAATTCCGCAAAATAATATTAATTTGAAATTTACAAATTGTTTTGTTTTTTTTAAATTAGAATTTGGCCCCCCACCCCATCCCACCCACCCTCGATGAGTTCTTTTTTCGTAATTTATTGCTACAGAAAATTAAGGTTTGCTCTAAATTGTCCCAAAATGATGCAAAAACGTGTCCAGATCCCCCTACCTCCTCCTCACGTTTCTCTCAAAATTTGCCATTTTAAATCGTTTAAGTTTGTTTCCAAAATTCCGCTAAATAATATTAATTTGAAATTTACAAATTGTTCTGAATTATTTTTTTAATTAGAATTTGGCCCCCCACCCCATCTCACCTCGCTCCCCACCCCCTCGATGATTTTTTCGAAATTTATTGCTACAGAAAATTAAGGTTTGCTCTAAATTGTTCCAAAATGATACAAAAACTTGTCCACATTCCCCCACGCCCTCTTTCCCCCTCACGTTTCTCAAAATTTAACATTTTAAATCGTTTCACCACCCCATCCCATCTCGCTCCCCACCCACCCTCGATGAGTTTTTTTCCCCGTAATTTATTGCTACAGAAAATTAAGGTTTGCCCTAAATTGTTCCAAAATGATGTAAAAAAACTTGTCCACATCCCCCCCACACCGCTCTCCCTTACGTTTCTCAAAATTTGACATTTTAAATCGTTACAGTTTGTTTCCAAAATTTCAACATTTTTGTCACTTGTTCCAAAATTCCGCAAAATAATATTAATTTCAAATTTACAGACTGTTCTAAATTGTATTTTTATTAGAATTTGACCCCCCTTTCCGTCCCACCTCGATCCTCACCCCCACGATGTGTTTTTTTTTTTCAAATTTATTGCTACAGAAAGTTAAGGTTTGCCCTAAATTGTTCCAAAATGATGCAAAAACTTGTCCAGATCCCTCCACCCCCTTCTCACGTTTCTCACAAAATTTGACATTTTAAATCGTTTCAGTTTGTTTCCAAAATTTGAAAAGTTTCGTCACATTATTCCAAAATTCCGCAAAATAATATTAATTCGAAATTTAGCGATTGTTCTGAATTGTGTTTTTATTAGACTTTGGCCCCCCTTTTCCGTCCCACTTCGCTCCACACCCCCCTCGATGATTTTGTCGAAATTTATTGGTACAGAAAATTAAGGTTTGACCTAAATTGTTCTAAAATGATGTAAAAAACTTGTCCACATCCTCCCACACCTCTCCCTCTTAACGTTTCTTAAAATTTGACATTTTAAATCGTTTCAGTTTGTTTCCAAAATTTGAAAAATTTCGTCACATTATTCCAGAATTTCGAAAAATACCGAAAAATTAGCGCTCATTTATTTCCAAGTATAAAGGATACGACGTCACGCATTACTTTACCAACATAACAAAAACTGTCATTGTTGAAAATTAGACATAACACAATTTGTGAAACACTGCCTCAAACTTCCTTCACTAACTAGAAATTGTCTCTCTCTGTAGAAAGCGTGACGTCTTATCCTTTATAGTTGCCGCGTATGTTAAAATACAGTTTGTATGTTTAAAAGTTCGATTATAAAAATCATGTCGGCTATATAGTGTAATTAAAATAAAACAAACGCCACAGCACCTAAACAAAATTAATTTATTTTAAAATCATAGACTACTACTAAAATAAAAACTTTAATTGCAGCCACGGTTATAATATCCAATCCAATGTAATACTTGCTTATTGCGTAAGATATTTTGAAATATATAATACTTAAGTATATATTATAATGAGCGTATTTTGTCTAAGAAATAATGTTTTACATAATTTCTGCTTTCATAATCATCGACTTATGAATATTACATAAACAAATCATTATCTTTTATTTTTAATTTAAATAATTTTTTTCCCGTCATGTATCTATCGTAAATACAATACTACATAAAAAATTAATAATTCGTCTACTACAGAAAAAAAAGAAAACAATACACCAACATCATCATCGTGTAAATACAGAAAGCGGGCTGTGCGACAAAACAAACGACGAGAGGCGTGGGATATAACGGGTCCGATGGGAAGACGCGACGTACTCGTTCCTTTCGGTCGCATCTCATTTCGACTAGAAGTGCAAAACTGGCTGCCGCCAATATGCCGTTTTCTGCTTGCCTTTAAAATCTACCCCTCTCCTCTTTCCACGGTTGAAGGGGCCACGGACGGCGGCCTCTCTCTATCGAAACTCCTCGTATATATAAACGTATTAGCGTTGGCTCCGTTGCGCATGCAGACGGTACGGACACGAGCCAAAACGCGATTCCGACTTCGATGTATCTAGGATGGCTCCGGTTGAAATCGTAGTCGGCCGTGGTTTACTGTTAGGTGGATTGTATGTACTTAACGCTTAGATAGTTTTAATCAATTGTAATTTTTTTTTAAGGATTAGTTTGCAAGCACATAGAAGTCGTTATATCCGGAAATTTACCGAAAATTTTTATGAAAAACGCTTAAATTAAGTAAATTCGTTATATCCGGAAATTATTATTATTAATTATAATTTTTTTAGGTTGTACTGAAGAAATTTAATTAAATATTAGATCGAAATCGCTTGTAATTGATGAATTCGTTATATCCGGAAATTTTCAAATTCGACCGTTTTTCAATGCTTCCTCGTGTAAAAATAGAATTTATCGAAAATTTTTATGAAAAACGCTTAAATTAAGCAAATTCGTTATATCCGGAAATTATAAAAATCGTTCGAATTTGATCTTTTTAGGTTGTACTGAAGAAATTTACTTAAAAATCTGATCGAAATCGCCTGTAATCGACTAATTCGTTATATCCGAAAATTTTCAAATTCGATCATTTTTGCGTTCCCCTTGAAATAGAAGTGAAATTTATCAAAAAAATTTACGAAAATCGCTTAAAACGAGCGAATTCGTTATATCCGAAAATGATAAAATTTGTTCGGATTAAATTTTTTTAAGGTGCATAGAAGAAATTTGCTTCAAAATTTGATCGTTATGAACTATATTCGACTTTGGATTTCAATTTTTTGGTATAGAACACGGGGGCGAAGGAGATCGTTATATTCAGAAATCTTCAAAATTGTTAGTTATTGACTTCTCTTTCCGATAAAAATAAAATTTATAGAAAAATTTTACGAAAATCGCTCAAAATTAAGAAATTCGTTATATCCGGAAATTTTCAAATTCGACCGATTTTGAGTTCTCCTCCCTGTGGAAATGGAATTTATGGTAAAATTTAACGGAAATCGTTAAAAATGAAAAAAATCGTTATATCCGGCAATGTCCAAATTCGATCATTTTTGCGTTCTCCTTGAAATAAAAATGAAATTTATCGAAAAAAATTACGAAAATCGCGTTAAACCGTCAAATTCGTTATAACCGAAAATAGTCAAATTTGTTCGTATTTCAATTTTTTTAATTGTATATAGGAGGTGGCACGGGGGGCGGAGGAGATCCTTCTACATATTTAGAAATCTTCGAAATGGTTAATTTTTTTTAACGAAAATCTGTTAAAATTAAGAAATTCGTTATATCCGGAAATTTTCAAATTCGGTCGATTTTGAGTTCTCCTCCCTCGTGGAAATGGAATTTATGGCAAAATTTAACGGAAATCGTTAAAAATGAAAAAAATCGTTATATCTGGAAATGTCCAAATTCGATCATTTTGATTTTTCTCCTTGAAATGAAAATGAAATTTATCGAAAAAAATTACGAAAATCGCGTTAAACCGTAATTTCGTTATAACCGAAAATAGTCAAATTTGTTCGGATTTCAATTTTTATATGGCACGGAGGAGATCCTTCTACATATTTAGAAATCTTCGAAATGGTTAATTAAAATTTAACGAAAATCTGTTAAAATTAAGAAATTCGTTATATCCGGAAATTTTCAAATTCGGTCGATTTTGAGTTCTCTCCCTGCGTGGAATTTAAAAATCGTTAAAAATGAAAAATTTATATCTGGAAATGTCCAAATTCGATCATTTTTGCGTTCTCCTTGAAATAAAAAATTTATCGAAAAAAATTACGAAAATTAAACCGTCAAATTCGTTATAACCGGAAATTATCAAATTTGTTCGAATTTGAATCTTTTTTAATTGTATATAGGAGGTGGCACTGAAGGAATTTACATATTTAAAATCTTCGAAATGGTTAATCGCCTTAACGAAAATCTGTTAAAATTAAGAAATTCGTTATATCCGGAAATTTTCAAATTCGATCGATTTTTGAGTTCTCCTCCCTGAAATAAAAGGAATTTATGGCAAAATTTAACGGAAATCGTTAAAAATGAAAAAAATCGTTATATCTGAAAATGATAAATTTGTTCATTTTTGCGTTCTCCTTGAAATAAAAATGAAATTTATCGAAAAAATTTCGCGTTAAACCGTCAATTTCGTTATAACCGAAAATAGTCAAATTTGTTCGGATTTCAATTTTTTTAATTGTATATAGGAGGTGGCACGGGGGCGAAGGAGATCCTTATATTCATATTTAAAAATCTTCGAAAAATGGTTAATTAAAATTTAACGAAAATCTGTTAAAATTAAGAAATTCGTTATATCCGGAAATTTTCAAATTCGACCGATTTTGAGTTCTCCTCCCTGCGGAAATGGAATTTATGGCAAAATTTAACGGAAATCGTTAAAAATGAAAAAATCGTTATATCTGGAAATGTCCAAATTCGATCATTTTTGCGTTCTCCTTGAAATAAAAATGAAATTTATCGAAAAAAATTACGAAAATCGCGTTAAACCGTCAATTTCGTTATAACCGAAAATAGTCAAATTTGTTCGAATTTCAATTTTTTTAATTGTATTAGGAGGTGGCACGGGGGCGGAGGAGATCCTTCTACATATTTAGAAATCTTCGAAATGGTTAATTAAAATTTAACGAAAATCTGTTAAAATTAAGAAATTCGTTATATCCGGAAATTTTCAAATTCGGTCGATTTTGAGTTCTCCTCCCTGAAGGAATTTATGGCAAAATTTAACGGAAATCGTTAAAAATGAAAAAAATCGTTATATCTGGAAATGTCCAAATTCGATCATTTTTGCGTTCTCCTTGAAATAAAAATGAAATTTATCGAAAAAAATTACGAAAATCGCGTTAAACCGTCAATTTCGTTATAACCGAAAATAGTCAAATTTGTTCGAATTTCAATTTTTTTAATTGTATATAGGAGGTGGCACGGGGGGCGGAGGAGATCCTTCTACATATTTAGAAATCTTCGAAATGGTTAATTAAAATTTAACGAAAATCTGTTAAAATTAAGAAATTCGTTATATCCGGAAATTTTCAAATTCGGTCGATTTTGAGTTCTCCTCCCTGCGGAAATGGAATTTATGGCAAAATTTAACGGAAATTGTTAAAAATGAAAAAAATCGTTATATCCGGAAATTATATGTTAATCGAGGACATCGTTATATCCGAATATTTCCAAATTCGATCATTTTTGCGTTCTCCTCGAAATAAAAGTGAAATTTATCCAAAAAAAATGTACGGAAATCGCTTAAAATTAGCAAATTCGTTATAACCGAAAATGATCAAATTTGTTCGGATTTCAATTTTTCGAATTGTATAGAGGGGGCGACACGGGGGGAATAGATCGTTATATTCAGAATTCTTCAAAATTGTTAGTTATGGAGTTGTTTTTCTGTTAAAAATAAAATGTAGAAAAATTTAACGAAAATCTGTTAAAATTAAAAAATTCGTTATATCCGGAAATTTTCAAATTCGGCCGATTTTAAGTTGTCCTTCCTGTAGAAATAGAATTTATGGCAAAATTTAAGGGAAATCGTTAAAAAAGAAAAAAAATCGTTATATCCGGAAATTATATATTTTAGGGTGTATACAATTCGTTATAACCGGATTTTTTTTTAATTCATACATTTTAAAGTTCTTCTAATTAAATGAATAAAAAAAAAATAACGCCATCTATGTTGAGATCAGATTTAAGCGATAAATACGCTTCAATCTGTACCCGGCTTAAAAAAAACGGTTAGGAAGTCTGTGTGTATGCACGGCTTGCGTATGACGCCACCCCCGCATACCTCAACGCTCTCATAACCTTTCATCAACGTCAGGCTATCCCGCTCTCGCGTCCCGTCGCTCACGCAACCATCCTAACCGCTGAAATCCCCCTCTACACCACCACCACCACCACTACGTCTTCTTATACGAGGACGTCGTCGTCGGTCCCGGCTCACAGCCAACTGTGTGTATGTGTGTTGTATATACACATGATAACAATGCGCAGGCTGTTGCATCGATCTCTGTTTATACGGTAGTGGGATATTGTATGTCCGTTTCACTTTGATAAGCCAACTCTCGACGAACACAATCTCAGACCCGTATTAAGAAGGAGATTATTGTTTAATTGTTGTTATACATGTGGTGGGATAACTTTTGAGCGAGCTTGTATAAAAATTTTCTTAATTTTTAAGACGATATGATCGCGAAAAAATTGTAGCGAATTTGATCGGTGGAATAGAATTTAATTATTAAAACGAAATGGTCCTGAATACGACCCTGCGGAACTTGCGCACTTCATCGGTGGTTCGACAAGTCTACGTCTCTGTCTAACAACAGGTTAGGTGATATACTGTTCCTACAATGCGCTCCGCTTGTGCCTGTTTAACTTCCTGGCCGATGAGTTCATTTTATAATTTATAACAGCAAGACATTAGATTGTTTCATTTACATTATTACGGCTTAAGTGGAACGCCCAAAATCGGGAGTGGGGTCGTTCGTAGGGTGCTCTAGGGGGAGGGACGGGTAGACCGATATCTCTGTCCCCGTTCCTACTATACTGATTCGCGTTAAAAACGGAACATCTATACAGGGTGTCTCAAATTTACTATTATTTTTCTTACGTGTTTATAGGGAAACTAATGACGATAAGAGATTGCAGTAAAATCCTATGAAATCAATTTACGCCTCCACACTTTATATTTTCCAATTTTTTTTGGTAAATTTAATACGGCTACCCGGTGATGTGAGAGATCACTGCAGACTAGAGTTCAATTCTCAGATAAAACGGTGACATTTTCTATCCTGATCGATTTATCACTCCCTGTTAGCAGCAAAATGATTATAAACATCGAGATAATGTTGTAACAAGACCATTAAACACGTTTACACACAAATTACACAGCAAGAGCTGCTGGGTGGGTAGTCTCGATAAGCCGTCCGTCTAAAGTCCCTTCTTTTGTTTTTTTGGAATGGCAACATTGTGTGTGGGCAATATCTTATTTGAAAGATTGTGACGTCATAAGTGTTAGTGGCCGTAACAAGGTTAGGTTTCCAAACAAAAACAAAACAAAAACATCTAACCCAAAATTAAATGATTCAATCTGATTCAAATCAGACACACACATGCGTTATAATTGTGTCGATATTTCCATTACATTTTGACATTTCTCCTGAAAATTTACAGTGTTGCCAACTGCTTAGTAAGTGGGGGAGGAGGGGTGGGATAAATATATAGTTTAATAACTGAATTTTACACATTGGATTAATCTGTAAACTTTAATTGTCTATTAATTTCTAACAACTACAGCAATAATGCAATTTACTATACAGGGTGTCTCGGATTTTATTTTACAGGCTGTAACTCCACACCCGGTATATTTACGATTAAATATTTCAAATAAAAGTTGCTTTACCTCTTAAAGGCTACGAAATGAACTTTCATTCAAAATATTTCCATTAAAAAAAAAAAAAAGTTGACCTTCAAACGACCTTGAAGACGATGAGCAAATGTAAAACTGACTCTGTCATTTCGTTGACTTTAAGAGGTAAAGCAACTTTTATTTGAAACATTTAATCGTAAATATACCGGGTGTGGAGTTAGAGCCTGTAAAATAAAATCCGGGACACCCTGTATATAGGGTGATCTAAATATGCCATGCATTAGAGGATTTACAACTTGCAACTGGATTAGAAACTTGAAATTTGGTATGCTGTCATAATCGATCGTGTCCGTTTTCATAAATAAAATATGTTTGATTATCCAATATACAGGGTGTTTCATAATATATGCGCAGGACTTCAGGATGTGATAGCTTGTCTAAAAATTTGAAAAAAAAAGTTTCTATCAACTTACCCTCTAAAATGCACCATTTTCGAGATATAGGGTGTTGAAATTTAATTTTAAAAAATGGTTTTTGCAAATATCTTCGGAACCGTATACAGAGTGTTTCATAATATATGCGCAGGACTTCAGGATGTGATAGCTTGTCCAAAACTTTGAAAAAAGAAGTTTCTATCAACTTACCCTCTAAAATGCATCATTTTCGTCATAGAGGGTGTTGAAATTTAATTAAAAAAAAATCGGTTTGGACAGCTTTTCTTACCTGTTGTAACCTTTTAGTAAAATAAAAATTTTATTTCAAAAAATTGACTAATGTTTTTCAACATAAAAGTTGATTTTTCTCGAAAACGATCAACTTTAGAGCTCATCACCAACAGTACCTTTTTTGTGTAGAGAACATTGGCGGTTCAAATAGGCGTCTCAAAACCGTACTTTTTCCAGTGGCGTAGAAGTTGGGGAGAAAACAACCACTACCCCTTCAAAATCTTCACCAATTATGACTTTAAAAATTTTTTTTCTGGCACACAACTTAGCTTATTATGAATAGAAAATGCTTATAAAAACTGTTTTATTTACGATAAACATTTGCGGAGATATTTGCAAAAACAATTTTTTTTAAATTAAATTTCAACACCCTGTATCTCGAAAATGGTGCATTTTAGAAAGTAAGTTGATAGAAACTGTTTTTCAAATGTTATTTTGTATCTATTATGAAACACCCTGTATATATATAATGTAAAAATCACCCTGTATACTACAAAAATTAAATAAATTGTATCAAGATCAAATAATATATTTTTGTTCTTCTAGGTCTCAGCTGGTCAACACTTACATCTAACGGGAGATCTTAAAGGGAATGTTTCGGTGGCAGCCCAGCAAGGGATGCATTTCACGCAACACGTACCATCCTCGAATACGAACCAGCAGCAATCTCAACAGCAATCGCAGCAATCTCAATCCCAACAGCAACAGAACCCCCACCAAACATCGCAACCGAACAATCAACAAGGCAATCAACACAATAACAACCCGAACCAATCTCAGCAATCGCAACAGCAACAGCAAAATGGGGGTCCGAATCAGCAACATTCCAATAATCCGATGCTCTCGGCTAATCAACATTCCAACCTTCAAAGTTCCCTGGGTAACATGAATTCCTCGAATATCAGTCCGGGAATCGGTGTCAGCATGCACAGTCCTGGTTTGGGTAACATGCAGAATTCGAATAGTATGGGCGGTGGTAACGGTTTGGGTACTGCCGGTATGCAAAGCGGATTAGGTGGGGGTAACACTATGATGGGACCTGGTGGGATTAATCATGGTGTTATGCCTGGGAATCACCTCAGTGGACAGACTTCTTTAGGGGATACTTATTCGTTGTCGCAATCGCAAACTATTAATTTCACGCAACAAAGTTTGCGACAACGCGCAAATAGTACAAACGGTAAGTATACAGGGTGTTACAAAAAATGTCACCCACATATAATAATTCTTTCTTAAGGCATGACAAATCCAATGGGGCCAGGTAACCAATTCGGGCCAGGTGGTCCGATGAACACGAACAACATGGCCCCAAGACATCTGAGTCCGCAAGCTTTAGAGCACCAGAAATTATTACAACAGCAAATGTTGAGAGCGCAACAAGTCCAACAGCACGTGCGTCCACCCCCACCCGATTATAAAACGACGGCTGGAATGATGCAAGGTATGCAACCTAGATATACGGGGGTGCCCCCTAATGTCAGGCGGTGTTTGCAACCTATGCCGCCTTCGGGTAAGTCCCAAAAATTATTTTTAATCGAATTAAATTAATTTGTATTAAACGTGTGTGTGCAGGTCCGATGATGATGCGTCCTCATAACATGTACATGATGCAACAGCAACATATGACAGCTAGAGGTGTTTATCCTAGACAGCAGACCACGATGAGTAGTATGGATAATATGCCGCCGCAAGGTGGTAACAATGAATGGCGGCATATGTTGATGACGCAACAACAGAGTGCTAATTTTAATCAACAAATGAGGCCGAATTTCCCTCAAGGTAACCTCCTCATTTTTTACCTCAATTTAGATTAATTTCGATTGTTTTGTAGGTTTTAATATGAATAGTGGCAATATGTCGATGTCTGCCTTGCAACACCAACAATTAAGGGTGCAACAAGGTATGGTCGGTAATAATTTAGGTCAAGGTTTAGGACAGGGGATGAATCAAGCTCAGGTTATGAATCAAGGCAGTCCTATGTCGCAGATGAACACTTTAAATCAGCAGATCATGACGCATATGCAGCAGCAACAATCTGTAATGCAACAAAATTCAAATCAGGTAATTTATTCTCTCTCCCTGTCCCCTCTCAAACTTGTTCTAATTTCGAAACATCGTAAAAAATATGAGTATGTGAACTGACAATCCGCTAATTGTCCGAGCTAGATCGATCTGTGTTGTATAATGCTCGGCAGTGCTACTTCTTCGAACTTCAAAACCTTCTCAATTTCATCCTCGATCAAGTGATCAAGTTGGAGATACCAACTGTCTCCCAGATCCAGACTTAACCTCCGTAACCCTTGTCAATTTCATCCTTCTCTCCCAATGGGGTGGTGATCACTTTCGATTAAAATCGTAAAGGGAACGTCCTTGAGAAGAACGATGTTGGAAATATCCGACCCCCTATACGATGACGTCCTCAACGAGATTCGAAGAAACGAAAGGTCTAAGTTTTCTTGCAAACTGTCTGGTCGATGATTGGATTATCGTGGATTCGCAGGAAGATTGCGATGTCTACTGGGGTTATTCTTGCCACCCCTTCCGAGTGAGGGAGATGTAAACAGAGATAATGATCGAACAACCAAGGAGGTTGATCGCTTTTGCAACAGCAGCAATTTTATGAAGACGTCCTTGAAGGGCGTCAAGCAATGGGGTAATATTATTTCTTGGTGCTTTCAAAGGAGTCTTCGAGATTTGTAAGATTTTTTTTTGGGTAATCCCAACAAGATCTAATCGGCTCAGGTCTATGAGGTGAGTTCAAAAAGAAAAGAACAAAGTTATACGAGGCGAATTCGAAAAACACCACATATTTATACAAGGTGAGTTTTATATTAAAAAAAAAAATTAAAAAACCAATCGCACCATTCAAGATAAGAAATATACTTTAGATGAGATCGAAAAAAAATATATATATATGTATATAGTGACAAATACAGCAATAAAAAAAGGGAACCATAAGGTACAGCGATATATAAAGTGAATTCAAAAAAAAAAAAGAAATGAAGAGAAAAAAAAGCCACAACCTAACTCTAGAAAAACGAGGGCAGCCTCTATAATTCGCATGATGGTGATCTCCACAGTTGTCTCAGGCTCCCCAGTTTTGTTGGACAGTAGCCAAAAGCTTCGACATCTAAAACTTTGACCTAATTGTGGTATTTTGACGCGCAGAGACTCAACTGTAACCTCTAATTTAACGATCTATTTGATGTGCTGGTTGTTCTTTTCGGATTTAGTTAGTTTGACCAACACTAGAGGTATGGGGGCACCACTAACTGTCATTTCTTTCCATAGCAAACTAAATTTCTTTTGCAACAGTTTAAGTCTTTATATAGTGCACGTCATTAATAGAATTTTCAGAGTTACCAACACAAAAACAATAAAATACCTAATCGAAGGTTAAATTCTACATCCTGCGAATACAATTTTATGTTGGTGCGATTGTACAGTGTTGACACATACCGCTCTGTCATTTGTGAACAAGAAACAATCATGACGTGCACATCTTCGACAGGATGATCAATTAAAAAAATCTTAATTTGTTTAGACAACTATAAACACGATATTCAATTGTTTTGTTTTTTTCGATGTCATCGTTGTAATTGGCTACTCACTAGTTTGCCGATTTGATCGATGATCACCCTGTATATAGGGGATAATGTCTAAGCTAGGATTTTTCCATTTTTTTTAAGCTAATCTGCAATCTAGCCAACTAGAAATTTTAAAGCACACAAATCATGGACACACAAAACTTCACATCTTTGGTAATTGACCCCCCCCTTCCCCCCTCAATTGAAAAAGATTCTGCATTGTTGCCATTTTCAGCAACGTTGTCTTTTGTTTTTTCTTCAGCTATTCATAGTTTTTTTTTTCTTTTGTCTTCTTTAGCAGTTTTGTTTGGCTAACATTATTGTTTATAGAGACGACAGATCTGTATCATGCTAGTTGATCAATCTGTCGGTGGGTGGTGACTAGGGCTGGGCAAAACATCGTCCAGTATTCGATACCATTATTGCTATCGATTCGCTGATATCGACGGTATCGTAATTAATCATTTTTAGACAAATATTCATGGAACTAGTTGTGTAACAATAATTGTTATAAAAAAAGTCAAAATATCATAATATTGTATACAGGGTGTCTCTCTAGTGCGTCCAAGTACCATATCTCCCATTGTAAATATTTTTTCGGAAAAACAATTAGAGGGAGTTTACTTGAATTGGTATGGCACATGTTCTAAAATTACTTTTACGTATACAGGGTGTTCCATTTTCACTGAACAAAATACAACTTTGTTATTTTAAATACAATTGTATAATTTTTTTCAATAGAATCGATTCTACGCATTAATTGCAAATGTTTTCTATTAGGGTTCCCTATCCCTAAATTCAACTGTTTCGAAGACATTTTTTTATTGCACCATCTTCAAGAAAAATTAATATTTTAAAGCACTTTGAAGCGTAAAATACCAAACTTCTGCAAACGCTTGTTTGAAGGCTTCCACGGCTAACGTTAATTAAAAAATCAACATTCGAATAATTTCGTAAATTTCAACAATGAAATGTCCTCTCTAGAAGTCATTGTCATTTTTGATTTGTCATTCGTAAAAATTGTTCGTATCTCATCGTGTGTCCGTTCAAGTCCAGTTCCATCATTACCATCTTAATCGTTTTAAACGTTTTCTCCACCGCGCGGAAATGGAGAGGAACTCAAAATCGCAGGATAGTGTCGTATCCAGATGGGATCGTTACATCGAGAGGTTAAATTTAAACAAGGTACATAAAAGGAGAGGATGCCACGTCGTCCTGATCGTAGAGAAAACTGCTGTCGATTTAGAAAAATTATTGATGATTCGATACCATAGTGAATCGAATAGAACACACGGTTAAATTTCTCTCGTTGAATGATGTTTATGATTTTATTATAAGTTACAAGACTAAACGGTTGTTTGTACACGAACCGGTTAAGGTTGTATTAAGGAAATCCTGTTACGATGCTCAGTGTTATATGAAAAAGGGTAGCGAAATCCCCTTGGTATTATTAGCGAAGCTGATTAAACTAAGAATCATTACAATTATAACCGACGATGTGCATCAGTATAAATATGAGAAATTAAAATCGAGTGATAGTGATACCGATAATAAATATGTGTTTTGCAGCAAGTTTGGATACCGCAAGCTGTATATAATTTTAACCCAATTTTATAATCCTCAAATTATACCTGCGTGTTGCCAATGCGGGTTATCGATAAGTGCAATCGTTGAGTTTGGGAAAAAAAATGATAAATCGAATGCGAAAACATCAAATCGACAATCCGATATATTACGACAAGAATTTTGGAAACATGCACCTTGTTTGTATTACCAACACCATTTAGATGAACCGTTTCTTGGTTAATTTATAATCCGAAGAGTGTTTCATGCCTAAAGATAATCCTAAAACGTATGTGGCTGAATGCACGGGTTATATAAAGGTTTAGTCAAATCAATTAACATCGATAAGATTAAACGGATGAGGGATACTTTAATTCGTAATTATGGTTTGAATGAGTATTTAATGTCGAGGTTGAGTAAATTGGTTAGTGAAGATAATGTTCGAGTGTGAGCGATGAGACAAGCACAAGCGATTCTTCAGGTACCGGTTGGGAAGATAATAAACCGTATGTTAAAACGTGTAATTCCAGAATTAGATATCGATACTAGGAAGCGTTATACGATGTGGCCTTTCGAGAAGGTTTAATAAATTGTTTAATAATTGTAAATCTAAATAAATTCCTATTATTACGATTAAAAACAAATAAATTGTGTGTATAATTTTTAATTTTATTTCCGATAGATATCAATGTCGAGCATCCACATGCAACAAACTCAATCGGTTTCGATGTCCAATCAAGCGCTACAGCAGCAGAATATGAACAATCAATTGGTGAACGATCACCTGCAACAACCAGTCGAATTCGATGAATGCATTCAATTAGCAAACTGCAGATTTCAGTCTCGAGTTTCTGGATAATCTACCATCGACGGATACAAGTGGCTTCACCGAACAGGAATTGCTTAGTTCGCTCGATAATGATTCCGGTTTAATTTCCAAGATATACTGTGAATTATCTCATTAAATTTTTTTTTTAATAGTAATTATTTTTTAATTAAAATGAAGAATTTTTATCTTTGTATTATTATTATTATTATTATAAAAAATATGTTGACATTTTTTTTTATATATATATATCTATATAAAGATTGAAAGATGCATATATATATTATATATTTTTGTAAATATTTTATAATTCGTCTGTGGTTTCCCCCTTTTTTTTTAATCTCATTTTTTTTTGTTAAATTTTTTTTAGCATATACATACCAATTATATAAGAATTTCTCATTTTCCCTCCCGTTTTTTTAATTTATAATTTACGAAAAAATCGTATATAAGTTATATATAAATAATAAATATAAAATAAAAATTTATATTATTTTTCTTTTTTTTAATATATTAAATTTAAATTTATTTTTTTTATTTTTACCGCCCTTTCTCTAATTTTTTATATATATTTTTAAACAAAATATGTTATGTATGTAAAATGGTGTACACTGCCAATTTCTGCGGTATAAGAGCTGTGAAAAAAAAATAGTAATAAGACAGTTATGCAGAAAATAATTTTAAAAGAAATATATATGGACCCCTTCCAAAAAAAAAAAAATTAAAAAAAATATTTTAAAACCATATCATTAAAAATGATAGATAAATCTTTCAAGACCGGATTCAT